>CABHPH010160273.1:0-34123 GCA_902168325.1 Peromyscus nudipes | reverse complement strand
TAGGATAGGACACCTTTTGGAATGATCTTTGTAACATGCCATTTACCTACGCTCTAGACTTCTCTGGATTTTAGTATGCGTCTCTTGTTTGATATTGTTCGCATTGATTGTAGTTCCATCTTATCTAGGTCATTATCCCCCATTACCCCTGGATAATATTTGATAACCATTCCTTTGTATATAGTCTTGTATTAGGTTAGAACCTTCTTATTTAGACAAAAGGGGGAGATGTAGTGGGTAGCCATTCCAACCTTGATCTGGAAGTTCCAACCCCCATTGAGGCTTCGTAACTGTCACGCCTATAAGGCAGGGCCAAGAGAGGACCCTGAAGACCCGAGATCTGGATGCGCTGCTTCTTTTGGTTCCTGGACCCTGGACGCTGGAGTTAGACCGAGCAGAGTTCTCCAGAGAACACTGCCGGACTGCGCTACACCTTTCCTACACCCTGCAACCTACCTATCCCTTCATTTGTAAGTTACGCCACTAAATAAACCTCCCTTTTAACTACTTGGAGTGGCCTTAATAATTTCACCAATAATCCCCCATTTGGTGGTGTTTTGGCGGGGAGGTTAAAGAGGTATGGCCTTATTGGAGGAAGCATGACATTGGAGATAGGTTTTGAGGGTTTAAAACCCCATGCCATTTCCAGTTGCTTTCTCTCTGCTTGTGCTGGCTTTTAAAGATAAGCTCTCAATTTCCTAATCCAGCTGCTGTTTTTCCACTCTGCCATCATGGACTCTCACTTCTCTGGAAGAGTAAGCCCCAATAGACTCTTTCTTCTATCCTGGCATTTTATCATAGCAAGAGAAAAGTAATGAATACATGCACTTGGGAAATACACCAGCGAAGTCTCCATGATTTCTCAAGTTCTTCTCGGCTCAAACATTTTATGATTCTTTCCCCACAAAGAACTCTGCTGGCAATACAGAGCAAAGACAGAGCACATATGTAGGAGAGTTACTCCGTTTATATTAAATTCCACATTCCTGCAGGGCTATGTAATGTCTGTTGCCCTTCAGTCGACTCCATACACCAATGTTTGTTTACGGTCATCGGAGCATGAACGGCTATTTTTAAACCTGGCTTTTCATGTAAGAAGGTTAAAACTCAAACTGAATTTGATTTGTTGAAGAACTCAAATCCTCAGGATTATGGCAGGAAGAAAGAGAAATGTAAGTCACTTTAATTACCCTTTGGCTCTTCTCACCCCACTCCCATCCCATAACTCTCCTAACAAAGATGCCATTGGTTAAGCTGGCTGTATCCAGGGCAGAAAAGCCTTTACATTGGCTGCTGATAACCAAGTGTCTTTGGGTTGTTTACTTTAAATTTTCTTTGGAAACAACAGGAAAAAAATCTTTTAGGAGGCAGCTGGCTGGGGAGGCAGAAAAATCCAGGGATTTGCACAGCTGACTGGAGTGAAATATCTAGAAGTTGTATTCATCTGAGATTTTATGTCATGTTCTCCTTTAGCAAATACAGGTTTTGAAGTCACACAGATGTCAATTCCCAACTTACTAATAACCTGGCAAAATGCCTGGCTCACTCTGTCACTAACATGGGTTTTTCTGTACTTTATTCTTAACCTGGAACCCATCTGTGGACTCCAGCACACAACATCAGTTCCCAGAAACATGGGATTGGTTGGTCATCTCCCTCGGTTCTCTCCCTATTTCTAGAGCCTAGGAAAATGTTTCACTCATAATAGTTTACATATTGCATGGCTTACTGAGGGTGTCCAATCTTACAGTACTTACTTCAGAGAGATTTCAACAAGCATTTTAAAAGGCTACTGCATGAGGTGAAGAATGACTACTGGTGAATATGGAGTCTGTTTGAGGAGTTGATAAAATGTTCTAGAACTGATTATAGTGCTGTTTATACAACTTTGTGAACATAATAAAACTATTTGGTTGTGTCATTTAAATAATCATATGTCTTAGAAAGTGAACCACACCTCTGTAAAGCTATTTTTAAAAGGAATCTTTTTTTACCACTTCAAGGCCAATACTGTTAGTGAACACTGCTCTGAATAGTGTGATTTTTCTGTGGAAGAATTCATCATTGTATAAATTATGGTCCAGTTCAGGGCTCTGTGTAGGAAGTGTGTTGGATAAAAAACTTTTTATGTTTCCAGACCTACCTGCACACAAATATAAAAATGTCACAAATATAAAAATGTCATCTTCAAACCCTTCTCTCTCTCTCTCTCTCTCTCTCTCTCTCTCTCTCTCTCTCTCTCTCTCTCTCTCTCTCTCCCTCCCTCCCTCCCTCCCTCCTTTCTTCTCTCCCTCCCTCCTTTCCTCCCTTTCGCCTTTCTTTCTTCCCTCCTCCCCTCTCAATCTCTATCACAGAACTTTAAATATGTTCCCAGCCCACCTATCTACCATGGAGATTTGAAAGCAAATGACCCAGCTACGAGATCTTATCACATAATATTTAGTAAAGGATACTTTCCTGAATGCCAAGTGTATAGGGTGGGTCTAAAATGAGCATTTCCAAATGCTGAAGGAAGTCACAAATCCTGAGGCACTTAAATTTCTCAACAGATTCCTCCTTTGTCCATGCCAAAGGTCACCGTGAATGAAAGCACATTCATTATCAGACATTATCTCTCAGTGGCTAAAGGCTTCTCTCAGATTTGCATTTTCCTCACCACAAGATACAAAGATGGTGTACATATATCTCAGTGGTGGTTAATTTTAATTGTCAACCTGACAATCATCTGGAAAGAAAGCCTCAATGAAGGCTTGTCACCATCAGGTTGGCCTGTGGGCATGTCTATGAAGGATTGTCTTAATTAGCTTAATTGATGTGAGGGAAGACCTAGCCCATTGAGGGAAGCACCATTCTTAGGCAGCAGATCCTGGATTATGTAAGAGTGGAGAGAGCAAGCAAGCAGGCCTGTGTGCAATTCATTTCTCTCTGCTCTTGACTGAGGATGCGTTGTGCCCAGCTGTCTGAAGTTCCTGCCTTGACCTCTGCACAATGATGGACTGTAGGAATTGTAAACTAAAATGTTCCCTTTTTTTTCTCTAAGGTGGTTTTTGTCACGGTGTTTTATGATAGCAACAGAAATGAAGCTAGAATAATCCCCTTCAAAAAATTTTAGAAAGATGGCCAGCAAGACAGCTCAATAGGCAAAAGCATTTAACCACTGAGCCTGACAACCTGGTATCTTAGAATGCACATGAGTCAAAGAAAGAACTGACTCAAGCAAGTTGTCCTCTGAGCGCCACAAATGCCTCATAGCACACAGCATGTGCATACACAGACACACAAATAAATAAATAATTTTTTTTGTAATTGTTAGCAAGAATTTTCTGATTAAATATTTGGTGGGCAATTTATTTCAATTTACACTTGTCATTTAGCTTAGTGGTTTCTATGTGCCATGAAGTCGCTGCTGGTACACTATCCCCCTAGACTGTGATTGAAATGGTCTGGGGTAGCCTGGGCTGTAAATTCTTTAAAAAAAACCTACTCCCAGTGGTACGAATGCATAGTCAAGTTCAGGAACTTTGGCAATATTTATCTCACCATAAATAATTATCCAACTCTAGGGCGAAAGTAATATAGCCCTTTATATCCAAGACAGACTTGTTTTATTCATAGTTCTTCAAAGATAAAGGCAGATGGGCTGACCTAATAAAGTATTACTGAACTAGCCACCATTTGGTGCGAAGAACAATGCAATAATTCAACTTTGCTGGATGCTGAGATTCGGCATGAATAGTTGCATCTTAGTACAGTACAAGGTGAGAGAAAGGATTTGCCCTCCAGTTTTGCATTTTGCAGACCTGCAAAATCAAAACAAAACTCACACAGGCAGCAAGGGAAGTACAGGAGCCTACAACATAAACTACTTTCCACGGTGGCTTGATTATTACCCCTGACTGATCATACTGTGACAAGCCAAACTGGGAAAATATTAAGTGGTTGGTTCATTTAGATGGATCTAGCACCAGTGAGAAAGTTTGTCTCGTCTGACCAAGGAATGTCAGAGTTGGTATACAGTTGGTGTGCAACTGTATTTATATGGGTAATTATTAGAACTATGGCAACCAACGGCTGCTTATCTCTTAGCTTTCTTCTTTCAGACTTAGATCAGTGATAGTCAGGTGTGGATGGTTAGAGATTCTATCTTCCCTCTCTTCCACTCATTTCATCTGCCTAAGAGGGTATTTAGATTGAGAGATTTTTTTATGAGACCTGACCTTTGTTCATTATCTGTACAGACAAATAAAGATCTTCTTATTTGTATTAGCATGTGATTAGCAGAATGCTTGAGCTAATGGGTATCAGAAGTTCTATATCAACTGCAATCCTAAATCTCTAACTTCATTCTAGCTTTGACCTTCCACTAAGGCCAGTTGAGCACTTATCAATTATATTCAGCTTAATTTCAATTGCTATTTTTTTTCCTTATGCAGAATCCTGGGTGAAATGATAATTGGATGGTGTGATTTTCAAATAGTTGGGTCAGTGACCATTGTAGGATTGAAATCTTGCCCTTCAACTATGCTGCAAATATTTAATAGTATTTACTATGCTATTAGGAGCCGCACTAGATTCCTATGACTTAATATGAACCAGGCGGAGTTCTCATCCTTAATCGAATTAAAAATGGAGGCTGTAGATACATGGTCAAAACACTAACTTTGATTGCTCTTTTAAAAGTGGTAAGTGCTGTAGAAATGCAGGATGAATTTCAGTATTTTTAGAATATTTGGTGATAGCACCAATGATCCAACTTTTAGACTGAGTGAGGAAAGCTAAGTTCCAACAATAGCTACACTTAAAGAACATTCTAGAAAATAGAAAGTGCTTCCATGTGTAGCTTTTATTAGTGTCAGCTTCAAAAAATGAGAACTTGTTCCTCTCATCTACAACTATGTTCCTGAAAAACTTTTTGAGACATAGAATCTGATATGCCCAAATTTAAGAGTGAAGGAAGAAAGGAAATATGCCAGCAATGGTAGTAAACACACAGAGAGAACGCATTCAGTCCAGGTTCGCCTGGTATTTTGAAGTTCAGATTCCCAAAGACAGGATTTCAATAAAGTCTTCTAATGACTGTGCTGGGAAGATGACCAAGTCCATCCTAGATAAACCTCCTAGTACAACAGTTAGTATCCTCGTGAACACACCATAGCTGAGGCTCTGGTTCATATCTTTGTAGGTTACCTAAGGGGAGAGGGAGAGAGAGAGAAAGAGAGAGAGAGAGAGAGAGAGAGAGAGAGAATTCATCATTCAAACTATACATTAGCTGAGATTGTTAAAGTGCTAAAATAATGACAGTTGATTAATTTATGAGAAATTACTATTGCAGAAACAACAATAGTCACTTTTCATGTCCAGGCTGTTCTACTTTGGCAATTTAGCAAATTACAGTTACTAAGAATTGTCATGGTGACCAGAACACTCATGTCCCCATCATGAGACTATTTCTCTAAGTACAAGAAATCATGGCAGAGAGTTTGGTGAGCCTGGAATCAGACTGAATAAAGCTAGGGGTGAAATGATTAATGGAACTCAGTGAAGAATGCCTGGTTCATCTGTTTCCCATGGGACACTTGTGGCAATGGGAGCAAAATGGGTGACATAACTCTACCACCTTACCAATAGACTCATAAAAAGAACCAAAATAACCAAAGGCCAGTAACCGCAGTGCTATCAGCTGGACAGCATTTCCCCTTTATTTCCAGTTTCTATTCAAGCAAGCCATAATCACATCTTGTCCAGATGGTGGATGGGACTGTACGTTCATCAAGCTTGTAAAAGGACAAAAATGACCACTGACTAATTTGTAAAGAAATTATCATTGCATAAATGACAGCATTCATTTTCTTTATTCCCTTTCTCTTTTAAATTTTTCATTATATAGATTTATTTTACATGGGACTGAGTTATATAAGGACACTTCTATACAAGTATGTAGCTGGAGAATTTTCTCTCCTGGTCCCGCCAAGCCCCGGCAGTCTGACAGCCCACTTATAAAATAAACACACAGATGCTTATATTATTTAAACTGCTTGGCCATTAGCTCAGGCCTATCATTATCCAGCTCTTACTCTTATATTTAGCCCATTTCTATTAATCTATACTTTGCCACATGGCTTGTCGCTTACTGGTACCTTACATCTCTCTTGTCCTGGCGGTGGCTGCAGTCTCCCCCTTTGCCTTCCTGTTCCCTCAGTTCTCCTCTCTTTTAGTCTCGCCTATACTTCCTGTCTGGCCACTGGCCAATCAGTGTTTTATTTATACAGAGCAATATCCACAGCACAAGTATATACTCTATGTGGGGTATGTTATTCCTGTGTCCCTCTATCCTCAATTTTCTCACCCCTTCCTCTTCCCACTAGTTCCTTTTGTTCCTCTAGAGTATACACAGTTCCACAATAATCAGTTCTCATGACCAGCCTGCTCTGTCTCATATTGTTAACAATATATTTTCAAAGGGATCATGATAATATTCTTTGAGAGCCTACTGTGGATTCAACATGTAGATAATCCCATTTATCAGTCACATGAGAGTTTGAGACTTGTTTAGTTTGTTTATTTCTCTGATTATTTATAAATATGGTCATAAAGACAATACATGACCTATCTCAGTGAACACAGCATTAAAGGATAAAATGAAGATTCTATATGCCTAAGTCATTTCAAGTACATTTGAGACAGCCATTGGAAGCTGATTTCCAATACCATCAACTTGTGAGGAAAAAATCATTCGCATTTAGTCTGAGGATGGTGGTACATACCTTTAATCTCAGCACTTGGGTAAGACAGTCAGATCTGTATGAGTTTGAGGCCAGCTTGGTCGACATAGTAAGTTCCTGAACAGCCACAGTTACATAGTAAGGCCCCATCTCAAAAAATATATTCATAATTTACAAGGTTGCTAAAAATCCTAAGAAGAAGCTGTGACTAGATGGGTCAGATAGTATGCGTCACATGAGTTCTCAAAATGGTGGTATCATGTGAGGTAGGGTGGACCAAAGTTTAGAAGGGCGGGACTTAATTGAGAAACATTTCCTTTCCTCAAATGCTAGAGCATAGAGGGCAAATAAACATATGGCATATGAGGCACACCCTCCTCCACAGACATAGCCAAATTATTTTGTAATAAGCCCAGATATAACCCCAACACCTTTCAAAACACAGCAATGTGTAACAATTTACAGTCAGTCACATTTAACAGCAAAAATAGACTACCTTCACCATGCCTGAATTGGAAGCTGAATCTCGAAGACATTGAAGAGATTCTATGTATTTATCTCTCCAGTAGAAAAAAAAAGATAAATGAAGTGAAGTAAAAGTTACTGCCTGGTGAAACTCATGAGAATCCAATTTAAATACTAATCTTCCTATGTCCCTACCTCCTTTCTTCTTTCTTTTCCTCTCTCTCCTCTCTTTTCCTTCTCTTTTCATATATGTATGACAGACAGGTGGCAGATATAGATAGATAGATAGATAGATAGATAGATAGATAGATAGATAGATAGAAAGAAAGAAAGAAAGATAGATAGATAGATAGATAGATAGATAGATAGATGATGGATGGATGGATAGATAGATAGATAGATAGATAGATAGATAGATAGATAGATAGACAGATGATTGCTAAGTAGGTAGATATCCAAACTATAGGTAATGGCAACATTGTTATCCAGTAATCATCACAAACAGCAGGAGATGTCTTTTCAGAGCCACTGCTCCCATAGCTGATGCTCTATTCCTGCCAAAAGCTAACAACATTCACAATTATTAAAAGAAGTATAAAAGTATAAAAGAAAGTAAGATCTGCAAGGATCCACCTAAGATTCATTAAGAAATAGTTCATGCTTGACTTGACCTCTAGAGCCAGCAGTTCCTGAGAATAATGTGAAGGAAGTATTCTTGCTCAATCATCTTTCTACCATACCATCAAGCCCACAAAGAAAGAAAGAAACAGAGGAACTTACCCATCTCCTTCTACCCACCCATGCCTCAATTCCGAAGCTAGGCAAGGAGAAGTAAGGCACCAGCCTCATTTAGTCCTGTGTGAGGCTGGGGCAACCCCATGGAGGTATGACTACTTGGTCATTTAACATCCAACAAAAATGAATCTCACTTTATCTGTTCAGGAATCCATTTACACACTCAGAAACGTAGTAGCTCATTTAGCAAGCATTTGCCAAGGACCTATGTCTTTCCAGGCATCCTGCAAGCAACTCCAGATATAGAGAGTAAGAAAACAAGTCCTACCCTCAGGGAGGTCAGTGACCAGTTGAGCAGATGATGGCCAAAATGCTGATTGATGGCTGAACAAATGACTGCGGTTCAATGTGGAAGTCTGGTGACAAAATTAAGCAAAACCATAGCAGGGAAGAGGAACACAAAGAAAAGAGCTCGCAGCTTTTGCCAAAGGCATTTGTATGTGGAACACTTTTTAAGACAAGCAGACTTTCCTAACGCTGTAACTATTTATCTCCAAATTCTTGAAGACCTGGGAGAAATGCTATATTCCCCAGTTCAAAAAGGAGTGAAGTTCTGCATCACAGCCATTCCCTCAGTCAAACCAATTTGGTGCTACTCTGCCCTACTGCTTAGCTCAGTTAAGGCCATCATTGACGGGAGAAGAAAAGATGCAAAGCTCAAAGGAAAGGAAGGAGCAAAATTAGTACTATTTGCTGGGTTATAACCATGTTTGTGTATCCAGAAAACTTCAAAGCATCCACTAAAGTGCTGTAGTGTTGAAGTAAGAGACTGCAGTAAGACCCAAGGTTTTCTGGCATACAAACAGCAGTCAGAACATGATATGATATGCTGTTATTTGCCATATAGTAGCAAGAAATGAACAACAGATGTCAGGCTTACATTCTGATATTTCTGACGATAACAACAGTGTAAGTGATGTTGAACAAACACTCTCTGTGTGAAAAACAAGCTTCTAAAAATTACAAGCACTTTGACTCATAAAACTCAAAGAAGACAGTGCCTATCTCAAAGAGATATGTAGGTCAAGAGTTCTCTTAAATTACATTTTTAAAGGAATCATTACACCCAGGACTATACAGAGATAGTACAAAAATGAAAAGAAGCCATTCAAACCTTCATGTCAAATAAATAAAACTACTTTGCAGAGAATGCAAGATATTTCTGATGGAATATGGAGAATAATTTCTCATGTAACAATAAAGATCAAAATGTGTGCAAAGAAATATAGGCATGTTGAATACAGGATGGTCTGTGGTGACAAGAAACAAACAAATTTTTAAAAAGTTCTTCCTCTCAGTAAGGCAATGGTTAAATAACCATTTAACCATTTAAATAACCATTGCCGCGGAAATACAATGGAATCCTCAGCGAATTAGGTAACACACCTTTGACCTGTATGTCTCAATATGAAAGAAAGCTTTTGTAAGCATAATGTTTTATTTTATTAATGAATTTGTACATTTAACAGGATGGATTTCTGGGAAATAAATACGATGATAACAGAGACATTCACATATATATACATATCTTTCTATCCACCTCTCCCTCTTTTCCCTTTCTCTCTTTGTTCTCTCTGCTGCATTCTCAGTATGCTGAACAATGCCTGGGAGGTAGTCAGTGCACAGTAAGAAGACCTCCAGTGAATGAATCAATTTAAACCTCTACCTTGTGTCCAGTGTGTGGTAAATTCTTAGTGTTACACATGATTAAGGGAATGATAAGACGAAGAGGAAATGCCTTACAAAGCAAAGAGAAGAGATAGATCCTGCAGACTGTGCTGTCACAATCTGCCGTAGAAAACTGCTTTCCAAAGCCACTGCTGCAATGCTTCAGGGCCTGGGTTGAACTTCCTCTTCTAATGGTCTTTCCTAGAATATGGCTCTATTAAAAGACTTCGCGAGTCAGCACCACAGCGGATACTCCATTTCCTCCCTGGGCCCATTCTTGAGAGGTCAGGCCCCACTGACTTCCCATTTCCCATCTATTGTCACAGTTCACTGTTCTTTCCCCCCATCACAAGGAGTGACCAGGACAATTGCATCACTGGCCTCCTACCCCTCCTACCAGCTTGACAGCAGAGAAAGATCACACTCTCTGCTCATGTGTGACTCTGGCACAAAGAAATTGCCCTGGATTTTCTTTGGAGTGTTTGTGTCTTGGTTTCACAGATAAATCGTAGATTTACACAAAGCTGCAGATTCGTCACAACGACATTGTAAAATGGGCAGTAAAGGAACTGAGCCCAGTTTCTGAATGTAGCCCTTGAGACCTGAAACTTTAGAGCATGACAGACAAGGCTCAAATCCCAGCCAACTCAACTCCAAAGTTCCATCTTTAAACCCGAACCAGAGTCTATTCTAGACTTGCAATTTGAGCATAGTTCTTTTCCTGTCACTGATGCTAACATCCCAAATCCCCTTCCTAGAGAAGGCAGGGGTGAGAATGTAAGACACCCCAAATCCCCTCCCTAGAGAAGGCAGGGGTGAGAATGTAAGACACCCCAAATCCCCTTCCTAGAGAAGGCAGGGGTGAGAACGTAAGACACAGTGCATATGAATTTCCACAAGTGACAGAGAAAATCCCAGCTTCCTGGTTAGCACAGACTTCTGCAAATGTTTCCCTAGGAGGCTATATAAAAGAAAGCCATTCAAATCATGATGGGGAAACCTACAGAGACAAACAAACCAAACTAGTGGAAACTCATGAACTTTAGACTAGCAGCTGTAGGGCCTCCATGAGACTGGACTAGGCTCTCTGCATAAGCCAGAGAGTTGTGTAGCTTGGTCTGCTTATGGGGCTCCTGGCAGTGGGATCAGGATCCATCCCTGGTGCATGAGCTGGCTATTTAGAGTCTGCTATCTATGGTGGGACACCTTGAACAGCCTTGATGCATGGAGGGGGGCTTGGACCTGTCTCAACTGAATGTACCAGGTTCTGCTGACTGCCCATGGGAGGCTATACCTTGTTGGAGGAGGGAATGGGGAGTGAGCTTGTGGGTGAATGCTGGAGTGGGGAGAAGGAAATCTAGGGGAATCTGTGGTTGGTATGTAAAATGAATAAATATTCCTTTATAAAAAAAAAAACATCCAGAGAAGTTTTGTACATTCAAACCACAATGTCATAAGAAAATTCCCTTTATTTATTCCCCTACAGAAGCTGAACAGCAAGGCTGATGAATGATGCAGCAGAAGTAAGAAGGGGGAATGACTTAGGGAAGAAACTCACTAACCAAAGTGAGGAGGTCATCAATGCCTTAAAACTTCAACCTTTGGAAATTAGAACTTATTTCAATAATTTCATTTCCTTCTAGTTGTGGATTACTATAGCTAACAAAGTCTCCATAGATTCATATATAAAAAGTAGCTTAGGATAAATCAAGTAAAACCATAAAGCCTTGGTAGCTAAAAAATATAAATTTCAAATTCACACTTGGGTGGTGGTGGTTCACGTCTTTAAACCTAGTCATAGGGAGGCAGAGGCAAGAGGATCTCTGGGAGTTCGAGGACAGCCTGGTCCACACAGTGAGTTCCAGGACAGGCTCCAAAGCTACACAAAGAAACCCTGTCTTGAAAAACCAAAAAAAAAAAAAATTCAAATTCACAAACATTTTGTAAAAGTTCTTACCCCAAAATGAAAAGTGCACTCACCCTTTTGTATTCAGAAGGATACAAGTCAAAATTAAAATAACGTTGCTTTGTCTACTTAGAGGGACTTAAAGGTAGTCTAAAAGACACACTACTGTTCAGAGCAAAGAACTCATAAAATGGGCGCTAACTATGTCTTACGAGCTACTGTAAATGTTCTGCATATGTTCTCACAATTTAATCTCTTTGTAGCTGTGTGATCCAGCTGCGGTTTTCAAAGCTGACTTTAACATGAAGAAAAAAATTACCTAAGGACGGAGGATCTTATATAACTTACTTAGGATCACGTGGCTTTGTAAGATGTCTAGCAAATTAGACAGCATAAGCTGTAAAATGCAAGTGACCTTTGGCCCATTTATTGCAATTTTAATGGTTATGTAGTGCAAAGATAAACTATAGAAAAGACTGCGCTTACTCCAAAACACCCTCTAAATAGCGGTTTATAATACTAAATGTTGTAAATAAAGTATTCAAAACAATTGAGAAATCTCCTATATTTTTTCAACAAAACTTTATGAAATTTTCTAAACTTTGGTAAAGATGAGTTTTAATAACATTACAAAACACCCCATTACAAATTCAGGAGAATAAAATAGGTACCCATCCTTCATCTACTATACTGTTTTACACTAAGCATGCCACACTGTATATGGTACACAGTATTTATATACTTGCGTCTATTAATCAATATTAAATTTTCAATCTATTCTATGTGATAGTAAAGTATTTAAAATCATGAGGTGTTAAGAAAGTCTTCAAATACTTTTTAAACTATGTGGACCTATGCCAAGATCTGTGTGATTCCAGAAACAAACTTAAATACTGAAAATTATTAGGAACTATAACTTTATAAACTGCAAAATTATTGATCCAGATGTAACAAGAGTTGCCTTTAAGTGATAGTGTAAAAGAGGACTATTATGTTTAAGTATTAAGAATAACTTTAGTGTGTGTGTGTGTGTGTGTGTGTGTGTGTGTGTGTGTGTGTGTGTGATACATGTGTACATGTGTGTTGGGTGCATGTGCAGATATGTGCAGAGCCCAGAGTTCAACATCAGGTATCTTCCTCAGTCACTATCCACCTTCTTATTTGTGGCAGTCAATAAAGTTAGAGCTTACCAGTTCACTGTATTGGCTGGCCTACAAGCTCTAGGGATTAGCCATTCTTTACTTAGGAACCCTATAGCTTAACTCTAGTTTCACTTATTCAGGGAGGAGAGACCTTGTCTCAAACAATATGGAAGGTGAGGACTCAAACGTCAATATCATCTTCTAATTTTTATATATGCTGCGGCATGTACATACACCCCAACACAGGTCACACACATACACAAGTGATAATAACAAAAGGGAGTGGGTGGCTCACAAGGAACTTGGAGGAGTACATTTTATTATGGGATGGCAAAGCAGAAGCTTTCAGAGCATAACTGCTTGGATGCCACGGAAACATCCATTCAAGGATGCAGAAGCCCCCTGCATCCTCCTCACTAGTGAAGATGATCTGGTGTTCTATTTTGACTTTCCATGATGAGCAACATCAAAATCCCCCACACACTTAAAGGCTCTGCCTCTTGGTTATTACTTGATAAGATTTTTTCCCCAAAAACTTTCTTGGGATCATGAATTACAGCAGAAATCACTGAGTCCCAGATCTCCAGAGAAGAGAGGGAAAGTAAAGTTCAAATGGAGTCAGAGTAATACATCTAACCTGAAAACCTCTTTCCCCAGCTAAGCAATTGTAGACAGGTGGCCTTTCCCGGGTGATATATAAATGTGAAAGATTTTTATCTTGGAATAAGGAAAAATAGGAAGTTGTTGACATGTGGCCTTTTCTAAGCCTGGTGGCCTGTGTTCTAGTTTCAAAGAGGGCATGTAACAATTATGGTACTTGTCATTTTCACTGCCAACCAGTCATGAACAGAAACCTTTTTTTTCTGAATGTATTTCAAAATCTAAGCTTCCTGTGGTGATACGTACTATAATAAATAGAGTAATTCATGACCTCTGCATCTAGACACAGCTTAGCATAGATCCACGGAGTGACCTTAGGCGAATTAATTTTTAGCTTCCCTTTCTGTATCTGTATAAGGACAGTTTTCAATATGTTACTTACAATGATCCATAAAGCTTAAATATTTTGTATTGATGCTCATCAACACAGGTTCCTAGACAAAAACAAGTATCATCATATCTAAGAATGATGTTGTTAAGAACAGTATTAATTGGCAATGAAGACCAGTATCTATTTTATAATAATGTGTATCTATTATTCCATTTGTTCTATCAACCAACCACCATGCAAGATAAGTAAACTATGGCCTTCATTAAACACTTCAGGAAACAGAGACAGAGAGTAATGGAAGAGGAATGATTAGAAACCTGGTGTGAGACGGGTGTGAATCGGCACGAAACTGATGTGAACAGTCCTCATTAGTCTAACTGAGTGTCGGGATACAGGCTGTATCCTGCATAATAACTTGAACATGTTACTCTCTCTTGTAAGCATTACTCTTCAAAAAATCTCTCATAATGCATGTTAATCTCCTTTTTTGAAGTGATTAAAATAAGGTTTTTTTTTTTAAGGACAAGATGAAGTCAGAGTTATAATCAGGTAGATCTATTTGTCTGTTTCTTTATCAAGCCATCAAAAGGTCAAAGTGGAGTAAAGAGAAAGACTCTCTTCCCACTGTGATATTGTGTGCAGTTGAGAGCACAGAGAAAGAAAACAGCTCATTGACCTGTGCAGATGATTACTAGTTAATCCTAGTTCTGATACTTTAAAAAGTGATAAATGCATGACTACATTGCCTTACGTCATTACCTTTGCTACAAGTATGATTTCATTTAATTCAGCATCCTGCTTTTGGTTAACATTAGTAATGTGGGCTTATAAACAATATGACTTCAAAATTACAGGCATCCTATCATCTTGTAGTTTATATTCAAGCATTTTAATTTGTTCTACCTAGTAACTTTGGATTGTCATTAAAATAATACTCTTCATACAGTATGGTTTATTTTTTATTAGACATTGACAATACAGATGCCAAGCAAACTGCTTGCTTTCAGTGTTAATAGGCCCAGCCTTTGCTGGGGCTCTTTTTTCTGCTT
Source organism: Peromyscus nudipes (assembly GCA_902168325.1). Classification (NCBI taxonomy): domain Eukaryota; kingdom Metazoa; phylum Chordata; class Mammalia; order Rodentia; family Cricetidae; genus Peromyscus; species Peromyscus nudipes. The sequence goes on along the minus strand of CABHPH010160273.1, from coordinate 19,385 downwards.
TGGGTCCCTTTTGAACTATATAACAAAAATTAATGGCTTAATTGCCATTGCCTTTGTTATTGTTTGAGTGGGGGTTTTGTTGTTGTTGTTGTTGTTGTTGCTGTTGGTTTTGGTTGGTTGGTTGGTTTTGGATTTTGCTATGGCTTAGTTGTTTGTCAGATTTCATAGGATTCACCTGAGATAGCTCACCTCTGTTCCACATGGTGTTGACCAGCTCACATAGGTACCAGCAGTCCCATGGTAGCTAATAACGTCACTTGGATGTCTACCTTGTTGGCAGAGGTGAAGATCCAAGTTTTTTCCAGAGCAGTAAATAGGGAATCCTCACTGCACCACCACTTATAAAATATCTTCATTTATCACATGGGATACTGCTAAGTGTCCACAGTAGTAGGTCATGATATCTATGCTGAGTCAGTCTGATGAGACTATACTTTCCCTGCTTTTCTGAGCTCATGAAGAAAAGATTACTGTCTGAAAATGGGGATATTTTTACTATTTCCTTTCCGTGGACCAGTTTTATAGTTACAAAAGATGCAAGAGTGGGGTGGTCCTGGGGGTGTGCGACAAGGTTCCAGGTGGCTGTTGAAGCCAAGCAATGTGAGGCAGTGTTAAATTTCCTACAAGGAAGCCCTGAAGGGTCATTGTATGAGTCACACAGGGGAAACCTAAGTTTCAATGGAGATTCCAAGATTTGGTAGATTTCAGAGTCATGGAGCATCTGCTGAGGGAAGCTTTGTGTAAGGAGTGGAGCTGTCCTAGGAGATGCTATGAATGGCTACCCAAGGCCTTGGAGCCCAGATGATTCCGTCAGGAGTCCCAAATGTCCAAGATGGAACTACAAGATTTTGTACTTGTCAGGCTGGATTTCAGTCTTTCTTTGGTCCCATCTTTTTTTTTCTATGGCTTTGTTTTTGCTTTTGGGAATGGGAATGTTTACTTGGTATATTGGAAGTATGTGATTTGCTTTTTATATACAGGGGCTCCCAATTAAGAGGTTGCTTTGAGACTCAAAGGAGAGCTTGGACTTTTAAACAGTTTTGGAATTGATAAAGCATGTGAGGACTTCAGCAGTATTTTGAGATGGCAATGAACAAATTAGAACAAGTTGTGGAAATTTATGACTTGAAAATAATTTGCTTGTGTGCCAAGTTGACACAGGGTGGACATGTCATAGCTAACATTGGTTGTCAATTTAATAGGACTTAAAGTGACCATGGAGACAAACCTATGAACAGGTCTGTAAGGAAATTTCTAATTAGGTTAGCTTAGATGGAAGACTCACTCTGCGTATGAATGGCAGCAAAGCATGGGCTTAGGTCTCAGACTGAATAAACAGGAGAAAATGAGCTAAGAATGCCCATTCATCTGCTCTATTTTCTAAGTGTGGGTACAATATGATCTGCTGTCTCAAGTTCCCACTGCCATGCCTTCTCTCCCACATGGACTACATTCACCAAAACTATGATATGAAAAAAAAATGTACCCCCTTAAGTTGCTTTTTCTTAGATATTTGGTCACAGCAACCAGAGAAGTAACTAATGCATGTGTGTTCTTTCATTTTGAAATTCCCTCCGGGCATTTGTAATGAAAAGACTTGAACCTTGTCAAGTACCTTTGCTACATCTATTATTATCATCTTGTTATTTCTATCCATGAATCTATTTATGTGTTGTGTTTTATCTATTAATTTACATGTGTGAGACCAACCTTACAGCTCTGGAATGAAAGCAGCTTGGTCTTAGTTTATAATTGTTGTAATACGTTGTTGAATTTGGTTTGCAAAAGTTTTAGTGAAAACTGTAGGCAATTTCTTAATCATTTCTTCTAATTCATACAATTATTTGTCTAAGAAATAACCTAAATAAATGGAGAAAAGAAATATCAGAAAAATTTAGACTAGAAATGAAAGGAGAAGTTCTTCAAATCTCTCACTCAATGCAAAAGTCATCTTGAAAAATTTCACAGACAAACAGATGAAGGCTTGAATACCTACAGAAGAGGTAACTCAGTATCACTTTATAAAACAGCAGTGATTTAGTGACTCATTCATTTTTTAGTCAATCAACAAACACTTAATGGAGTATCTGCTAAACGGTAAGACACTCCTGGGCATTATAGAAGAAAAATAAGCAGTATAGAGTCTTTGCCCTCACAAACCTACATTCTGATATGTATCCACATGATGAGCAGATAAATTGGTAAAGATATCACAAAAAGAAAAGAAAAATAAATCACTGTAAGAAAAAAGAGTAGAAGAAGATGGTTTTCATGGGCTAGTAAAGAAATACCCTCTACCAAAGAATTTAAGCAGAAATGTCAACTTCAGGGAAAGAACAAAGAATACAGAGTCTTGGAGGGAAGAATATTCCAGATAAAAGAAAGAACAGACATTAAAACCTAAAATGAGAACAAGCTTCAATTTGTTCAGTGAAAAAAGAAATCTAGTGGGGATCAAGTTGCAGACATTTATTAGATATGCTTTAGTTGAATCAAAGACAAACTTCTTATAATTCATACCTACAAATCTGGTGCCTTTTGTCACTTGCTTAATACATTCACCAAGTAAATCTATTGAATAAAGGAACCGATGCATGAGAACTTCACCCCCAAGGTTGATGAGCTGAGTACGTTTATTCCTGGAAGTACAGCAACATAAACTGGAAGAATGGTCTTACCCCAGGTTCCCAGACCCTTCCCCACTAAGCCCAGTGCTCACCTTCCACAGCAACCTGCACACACTGATAAACCCATCTTGCTACTCAGATCAGTTTCTGGCTGAAATGCTGAGTGTGGTTGTTATTCCTCTCATGTATTTCCACTCTGGACACTGGAAATGCAGCAACATAATCAGAACATCTTCTATGACCTTCCTGCCATGACAGAAACCTGGCTTCTCTCTAAGGACATTACTTTGCAGTTGTCACATGGCCATTTTTTTTTTTTTTTGCACAGTTGTGAAGCAGGTAAGTAACTATTTATATCCCCTTAGTGCTTATCTAAAATTCTTGCCCTTTTAGGGCTGGAGATATTTGCTTTGACTACTTTTCTCTACTAGTTTTTTGTCTTCTGTTGAACTCCTAATTATTGCATGTCATTGGCAAAAAAATTTCATACGTAACAATATTTTCACTCAAATGCCAACCCCAGTCCTCCCTGTTGCTAGCTTCAATGACAGCATGAGTGAATTACTAAGAAACTTGGTTTCTCAAATTGCTGGCCTTCCATCTCAAGCTATGTCCTATGATGCCAGTTGACTGCTAACAGCTCAAGGCTATCACCGACCACCCTTCGAATGTGAACTCACTCACTACAATCGCATCTTTTACTTTTGCTGCAACTTTTATTAAATTTTTGGTATTGAAATTTGATATGAACTGACCCCAGTTCCCCAAATTACATGCTATTTCTCCCACTTAGTCTCTTCACAATTCATATGTGCTATCATTTAAATAAATTTTGGATGAACCAATGCTCCCCCATGTCTATTTTTCTTATTTAACTAGAAAAAAAATTAACTTTAATCTTGTTTCTCTGTTACAAGTATAAAGGTGAACTTTTCTAGAGAGAAAGGCATAGTGGTGTTGTTAATTAAGATATTTAAGAAAAGATCTTCAGAGCCGGGCAGTGGTGGCACACGCCTTTAATCCCAGCACTTGGGAGGCAGAGCCAGGTGGATCTCTGTGAGTTCGAGGCCAGCCTGAGCTACCAAGTGAGTTCCACTCAGGCGCAAAGCTACACAGAGAAACCCTGTCTCAAAAAACCAAAAAAAAAAAAAGAAAGAAAGAAAAAGAAAATATCTTCAGGTCTTCAAGAAAAATATCCCCAATGCCAAATTGAGTAACCTAGAAATGTTTTAATAGAGGTAATTTTTACAAATCATTGGGAAACCCACAAAGGATCAAGAGTATTAGCAACATTCGAAATGGTTTCACCACTCCAAGCCTGAAAGGAGATAAAAGACATGGAGTTACACAAACCCAAGAACACATCAACCTAAGTTAATGTACGACTTTCAATCATAAGAGTAGCACACCTAGAGTGAATATACTTCCATTTAAAGGTTCGATTGAATAATACTACAAACACAAGAGATGGCTAACACAATCTCACAGTCGGTATCAAGAGGCTTGAGAATGGGCCATGAAGGTCATAGTACCAAGCACAGTGAACAGAGAGAAATTCACAACTCAAAATTAGTAATTACTGACATCAATTCAACCTTGAAAATACCTATACCTTCCTCTGGCTAATACTTTCTTCAATTGTCTCATATTTTTTCAGAATGATTTCAAAACTCCGCTATTCTCTTTAAAACCCCACTCCCTCTCCTTTTCCCCATTTCACCATTATCATGGGGTGGGGAAATAGCAAAACTTGTAAAAACAATCTCAGCTTCCTTTCCATGAATCCACCAAAGCTTTGTAAGCTCTATTCAGCTCTACCCCACATTAACAGATGAGTTCCTCTCATCCAAGACCGTTCCCATCTTGATGTTCTGGATCTTATTCCTTTCCTTCTCATTGGGAGCTTTTACACTGTCAACAACCAGCTTTCTCTTTACAACAAATCTCTTTCTCTGGGATCTTTCCCACTAGTACTAGAATATATACTGATATATCCCATCTTTGGAAAATAGTCTTCCAACACCACTTGCCCTTCCAGTAAAGGTCTATTATCACTACTATTCATAGAGGAGCTCTGAAAAAATTTGTATAGACTTTGTATGTACACAGACTGTGGACAAGTTGTCATCCATGCTTTTGAGATGGACACATCTGGGAAGAAGCATTGAGTGAAAAAACCACCTTGGCTTCACCAATGTAGGAGTAAATAGATGAGTTATATAAATGGAACACAAATAGTTCCAGGAGGATCTAGAGATCCATTTTCCTTCATGCTTCTTGAGGTAACAACAAACAAATGAAATTTCTCCCTTAATTGTTGGCTTTGAAAGTCACTCAACAGTGTACGTTTCCATCACCTTGTCCAACTTGCTTTTCTCTCCCAAAGGATTCAGAAATTTCTGAGTCCTTCAGGCTTTCTGCAGCTGAAGAGTAGTGATTTTATTGTGGTTAGCGGTATAAATTTGATTTGTCTAATACCTTACAATTCATCATGACAAAACCAGGTGTCCTTTTCTATAAGAACACTTTCCCACAACTAGTGAGAGTTTCTGGGCAGCAGAGTTTCAGCTACTAGCTCAACATGCAACATGCGAGCATTTCTCACCAGAAACCAGGTACACACCACCTTGCTGACTCTTTTAAGGGAAGAATTAGTTCTAGTCCCAAAAGATTTCTGTTAAAGCAGATGCTACTATAACAAAGATCATATGTTAGTATGCATATGACCTAATAATCTTGCTTTAAATTGTACATAGTTAGCCTTCTACGGGTACAAGGAAGGTATTTAGAGATATGTGTTGAAGAGTAAGTGTATCAGTCAACAAATTCACTGACACAGAAACAGTTTTCCTAATGTCAATCATATCCCCCCCATAAATCCTAAGCAATGTATTTTGAACACCATCCAAGAATTTCTTATGTGATCTCTCTCACTCTCTTTCTCATCTGTCTCTATCTCTCTCCCCCACTATGTGTGTGTCTGTGTGTGTCTGTGTTTGTGTCTGTGTCTGTGTGTGTACCATGCATGTGCAGAATTGGAGCAAGAAAACTGAACTTAAAACTTAAGTCTGCTGTTTGCACTCAACTTGAACAGGGAGTTGAACAGGAAACATGGAGTTATAGGACCCTTTCATTTTAAAGATAAAGATTACAGAAGAGCAACGACTTGATCAAGGTCACACAGTAGTTTTAGGATTTATATTATATCTGATGATTATAGACTCATCAGTCAAGGCTTTTTCCTCTGCCTCAAGCTACCACCTTCATTTGACCCACCCCAACACTTGTAAATGTGTTCACATTTAGAATGTATTCTTCATTCTCATAAATTATATTTAATGGTTTTTATAAAATGGAAAAGGTAGTCAGGAAAATGACCCAGGTACCATAAATCTGGCCACATCTCAGTTTCCAGGGGTACTGTAGGCAGGTTAGCAAAATGCATAGGCACCATTCAAGCTTTGTGTTTAAAGGGCAGTGCTTGCCTTCAAAATTTTTAGATTCCTCTCTTAATGTCTAAAGGTCTGCCATCATTTAAACCATTCCTGTCTAAGCATCTTCAATCTTATTAAAATATTTGGCCATATTAAAGTCACATGATAGTAGCCCATGATAAATATTTCTATTCCTCTGGCTTGATTTATGAGAACCAGCTAGTAAATAGTCTCTGATTCAAACAGTGATTAACCATTATTTATGAAGCAAAATGAGACTGCCCTGTCACATCATAAATTTCATGTAATTTTATCTCACTTCATTTTCATGCCAAGCTCCATCTTCTCCTAGCCCAGCATGGACTCAGAAGTGGTGTTCAATGAAACCGAAAAGGAGAAAAGACTTTACTGCCAAGCCATATCTTTGTGGGATGGTGAGGATGACTCAGAGAAACACAGTGACTAGCCGGCACTCATATCAGAACACCCTTGGAAATAGTCTTCAGGGAAAGGCTTGAGGTTTGCCATTGATCCCCTGAATCAATTCAAAGCCAGCCCTTAAAAGACAAAGGCCAGCAATTATGGAAAAGAAGGAATTTGACTGTGATGTGAGCCAAGTGTTTTTGAGACATTTGGTGATAATCTGTAACACTTTCTAACTGTAATCGTGGCAAATCCAGGAAGGGAATCATTCCCTGAGGTGATGACTATTAAGACTCATATAGTAATTCTTCCTCTGCCATGGATTTCCAGTCACTGAAGTCATCACATTGGCCTGAAGACCCTTCAAAATAATGTGTTGCTACTGTAAAGGTCTCCTGTGACTCACAACAAACCACATCTCATCTTGCTGAGCCTCATCCCAATGTCCTCTGCTAACCTTGTATGCAAACTTACCAGTACACTGCTTTATCTTACTGGAATTCACATCCCCTCCTTCTGCTTTCCATAATTTTTAGTATCTCTCCAAATAAAGCTTTGGTATCATCTTTTATGGAAATGGGGCCCTAAAAAACTAAAAATATCCTTCTCTATGTCCTTTGTAGCAGCTCTTCTCAGACTACATTGTTAAATGCATTTCCTAGACATCTTGTGAACATGTAAATTAGCGTTTGATAGGACTAAGATGGGGATCTACATCTTCAGGTGCTGTCAATAAGCCAACCTATGGCTCCTACTTTGAGTACCCTATGGGTAAGGACACCTCTGCTGAGTTTTGATTGCACTTCTTGAGGTGAGCTGCTCAAGAATCCCTTTGCAAATTGTTCAATTACAAGGCTAACTCTACTGCCAAACAGGGCCCTTTGAGATCAGAAACAATGACTCTTTCAGTTGCAAGTAGCAGAAATTCAGCTGAATCTAGAGTGAGCAAAGAAGAAGAGGGTTGTTTGGGTTCAGTTAATCAAAACAAGAAGTTCAGAGCTTCAAGCCGGGCGTTGGTGGCGCACGCCTTTAATCCCAGCACTCGGGAGGCAGAGGCAGGCAGATCTTTGTGAGTTCGAGGCCAGCCTGGTCTACAGAGCGAGTTCCAGGAAAGGCACAAAGCTACACAGAAAAACCCTGTCGCGCAAAACAAACAAAAAAAAAAAAAAAATTAAAGAAGTTCAGAGCTTCAGACACAGCTGGACCCAGGTATTCAAACAATGCTGTCAATACTTTTCCTAGGTTGGCTCTGCTTAGTTCAGTTTCATTGTTAGGAAGTGAAAGCAGCAAGCCTAACTACCTCAAGAAAAGACATATCCTCTTTCCCATATGAATACACACTGACAGCAAAGACAATTTAAATCAACAATTACTCATCAGGGCCAGTGAGAGGACTCAGCAGGTCAAAGCACTTGCCACCAAGCCTGACCACCTGAGTTCGATTCCCCAGGCCCAACATAATAGGAGACGAAAACCAATTCTTACAAGTTGTCCTCTGATCTCCATCTGCACATCATGACATGTGCTCCCCAACTCCCAAAATGCACACATGTACACACCAATGAATAAATAAATAAATGTAGCTTTTAAAATATCAGTAATAAAAAAAAATGAATCCAACAGTAGAGACATTGGAAACACTGGGACTTGAAATAATAAGAAACTTACTTTACATGAAGAATTCAGGGAGGGGTATAAGGAGTTATGGAAAGAGCAATAGGAGGACCTTCTAGAGCAGGTGACATCAGGTCTGGACCTAGAAGAATGATTGTCAGTCTGCATTCAGGCAGAAGTCACATTGAATGCCTCTTTAGATAGCAACTTCATTCATAATGTGTGTATAAATAGGGAAAGCCTGTTTGATGTCCACAGAGTTGAGCTTCATGATATCAAAACTGAGTGTGGCTAAAGAGCTACATGAACTAAGATTATGAAAACTTAATGCTAGTAAGTAAAGTGCCATATCATTGAAATTCCTTATTATACCGAAGAGACAGCAAATTGGGACCCAGAAATCTTAAGTGATGATTGATTTAATTTCTCTGACAGCATTAATAATTCATCTGCTTATTCCAAAACACCTTGTGCTACCCAGTGCCATAGCAGTGCCGTAATGTCAGAGTTCAAATAAGTATCTATTCTAAGGGAGACTGAGTTTCTTCTAAACAAGCTTATTGCCAACAAATGAGGCATTTCAGAAATGTATCTGTAAACTTTCTGTGATGGCTGGGGGGCAGAATGGCATTAGAAAAACAATGTCAGAAACTCTGCAAACACTGTAGGCACATATGCTATAAGGAATTGACAGGGTTGCAAAGGTAAGTAAGAGGTCACTTCAGCCTGTAGTGGGAATTATTGTACAGAAACTACCTTCACAGAGATTCATAGATCCCAGAAATATGTGGTTTGAATAGGGACATAATAGGATAGATGGTAAAATTACATTGTAGGTACATCAAATTTGTTAAATTCAAACACACTAGGAATCACTCAAGCATACACACATACATATATGTGCATATGCATGCAGCACCCATGCACCATGGTTATGTACAGTAATCCTGAATCCAGATGTTTTAGATTCAAATCCAGCTCCTCTGAGTGCTTGCTAATTGTGTGACATGTGGCAACCATTCAAGTTCTTCTGCCTTAACCCCCTCATGTAAACAACTAAGTACATGCATTTTGGAAAGATTGTCACCATTAAATGAGACAATGCATGCAGACACATTTAGAGCAGGCCCTACAACACAGTAAGGACCTCCAAGTGTTCACTGTCATAATTGTTCTGCATTTCATTCTACTCCAATAACTAATTCCCTTGAGTGAGAATGATGTAGGCTAGAGGAATCTGCAGGTTTCTTTCTGCTCTAACTTGTCTCCTGGCATAAGGATGCAAACCCGGGGGCTGCAAACTTCTGATCCAAAGATAAACTGTGCATGTAAATTCGAACTTGGGAGACCAAGGTCACTTCAGATACATATGACTTTCCCAGTAAAGGCTCACTTTGAAAGCATAATGTCCACAAGCTGTCTGAGAAGTAACATGATTACTGAGAAGGACCCTGGACCATAAGTCAGAAATTTATAGTCTTGTTCCAACTTGGCCATGGCCACTTTCTATGATCTGAGGCAAATCAGTCATCTCAATGTCTCATTTTCTCCTGTAAAAATGAAGACGCTGTCATCTACAATTTCTCTCCACTGCAGCTATCACTAGGGTCAAATCAATGTGAAATCGCTTTAAAAATAAAGAAAAGAAATAGAGACAAGAGAATGAAGGTAGTGGGGAAAGACGGAAGGAACAAGAACAAAGGAAGGATTCAAAGAAAGCGAAGAGGACAGGAAGAGAAAGAAGGATGGAAAGAAAGGAGAGATGTGGGGGATGGAATGTTGTCCAGGGCCAGGTTACCAAAGCTGATGGTGTATCGAGTTCTAATTACCCATGAAATCAATTCCAAACATGATTATTGTAATGCAAAGAGTTAACAAAAAAACTGTTGAACACTGGTGGGATGTGGGGCAAGGGCATTGCAAGTTCTAGATCTCTGTGTCCTTCAATAAGAAAAGATACCTGTTTCGATGGTCTTGATCTCTGTCCACTCTTCCCATTACTCCCACCAACCCAATGAGAAGGGTGAGTTTAGGAGAATTAGCCTTACGGTTTCCCCACACAAAAGTACTGCTTGTCACTGCTTCCAGAGCCTTTAAGGAAAGCCCTCTCTAAGGCAGGGGTGGTGTGAGATAGCCCAAGAGCCTCACAGGCATGCCATACTCTCCAAAACCCTCACATTCCTCTTTAGGAGCAAAGTGTCCACAGTTCACACATTCTCCTCTTCTTCCTGGAACCAGGGACACCTGCCTGAAAGGCCTGCTGGGAAATAATAGAAAGGAGAACACTGTAATCTTCTGCTCTCTTGTATGATAATTAATGATTAAAATTGGTTAACATCCATGATTATAGTATTCCACCACATTGCTATTAATTAACATAAACATCACTGATTTATTATACATCACTTATAATAATCACTAAAACAAAAGTGGATTTTAGGTTATTACTTTAGTATTATAAAATGGCCCCATTCATTAACTTTTTCAAATCTCAAAATGGCTTTTTTTGGCAGTCAGGGAAGTTAGGATCCCTGGGGTAGAAGAAGAAATCAATGTTCAGAGAGGTGAAATCATCTTTGAGACCTGCTTGACTTAAAAGAAGTTAAATATGTCTTCAACCTTTGTCTTAAATGTTCTTTCACAAATGTCAAATTCATTCCATTATATCTGTCTGCAATGAACCAACCCTGTGCCATTGTAAATCACTCTTACACTATATAAACCTGATTTTGATGTTTTGGGGCGTGTTAAAGGGTGTTTACAACTTTGAAATGCTGAATACACAAGAGAAATATGTCCCACTGTCCTTCCAGATGCCTTATGCTCCCAGGATACAGTGCAGGTCTCACTATGCTGGAAGGGTCTGAGTTAACTAAGGTGTTGTTCATCAGTAGACTTCACATTTGTCTAATAAGAGAAAAGCCAGGTTTTATGGAAAAATTAAGTAATCACAAGGCAGGTCAGAGAAGTTGTCTTGGTGGGCGCAACAGAAACCAGACACACCAAGCTCTGCAAATTATCAGTGTGCTTGCCTCAGGGTCTACACCACAACCTTTGTCTGTTGGGCTTAACCTTGACCCTTAGACTTCACTCTTCCTTGGGTCAATAACCTTCATGTCCATCTTCCTCACTTTGGAACAGCACTGCAATTCTTTATGCCTGTCTGAGAGTCTGGTCATCTTGACCCAAGTGGATCAGTTTGCTGAAGTTTAGATAAAAGTAGATCCTTTGTTTTTCCTCAACACAAAAATAACTAATTCATGGAAATCCTCAACAATCAGAGGAAATGCTCTACTAAGTTTGGAAAATTAAAACTATAGGACTCAAATTTCCAATTAGAAACTGCACACAAGGAAATGTAGTACAAAAGGCATGGTTTCTTAAACCAGACAAGGCAAGATTCCAATCTCAACTATGCACTTTAATTTTGTAGATGTAAGAGCTGTTTTGTTGAATGCTGATTTTTAGACAGCCCTTTTACCTAACTCATTTCAAATGACCCATATTTAACTATGCATTCATTCAGTAAATATGTTCTGAGTACCTACTGTGTTGCAAGCCCTGAGCCTGGAGTGTATAATCCATTTAGTTCAGTAACTATCAGGAGGGGAAAGTTCACAGTTTGGTGGGACTGTAATCAGAGACACCTAAGCAAGTTTAAAGATGAGGAAAATTCTCTGAAATCTGGGATTTAAAATAAGATCCAAGCGATGAATAGAATTTATTTAGGAGAAAAAAAAGAGAAGAGGAAGAAGAAGAAGAAGAAGAAGAAGAAGAAGAAGAAGAAGAAGAAGAAGAAGAAGAAGAAGAAGAAGAAGAAGAGGAGAACATTCCATACAGATAGAAAAGAAAATGTGACCATTATGTGGCAGGAAGAGTCAGTGGCCCATTTTTAACACTGTAAGAAATCCAGAACAACTTAAACATGCAAAAGAAGGGGTATGTCTGGGTACAGGACTATAGAATCAAGCAACAGGTTCATGGCAAAATGAGAAAGGTTTCATTTTATCCTCACTAAGGAAACCATAAAAAGACTTATTTAGAATTCTAGGTGTATTGTTAAGTCAGAAGTTTAAAAAGGTCCCTCGATAAATCCAGATAATAGTTTTTGAAGCAAAGTAGATAGAAGATGATGCAAAGAGCTGAGAAGTAAGAATACAGATCATACTTAGATGTGATGGGAATAGAGAGAAGGGAACATATCTGAACCAAACGTGGCGAAGAAGCATCAAGACTTGGTGAGTATCATGGAGGAATTAGGAAAAATACAGAGAAAAGACAAAAGGGACATCTGAGGACCAGAGCTGAGCAACTGGGTCATTGGTGATCCATCTACTAGCTCTGAATGTACTAGATAAATAAAAGGATGCTCATGAAGAGTAGAGGGAAGACTGTGGATGTGAGTAAAGATAGCCTAAACTAAGTGAAGGTCAAATTACCCAGTGTGATACACCAAGAAATAACAAAGAAGAGCTTTCTGTTAGTGGGAGTTCAGACCCCAAAGTGCTACCATGCTTCACTGCTTCCATTCATCCTATGGGCTTCGGCCTCCTCATCCACAGAACAGACATAATGATGCCAATTTTGTCTATGGCTTTTCCATAAGTTATTTAAAGTATATTTTTCCTAAAGAGGATTTCCAGATATCTGATTCTATTTTAATAATTCCCCAACTTTTTGACTTTCTACCACCAACACAAACTTCCAAATAAACTCCACAAACAACAAACTTCCATGATTTTGTGAGTTGTTTGTAGATAGTGATACATAAAAAATAAATGTTTAAGATTGAGCTTGAGCACTGGGCTGAGTCTGGGGAATCCTGTTGAGGAGAGGGAGGAAGGATCATACAAACCAGGGAGGTTAGCGTCGTCACAAGGGAACCCACAGAGGCAACTGGCCTGCTCATGTGGGAGCTGACAGATTATGGACCGATAGCTAGAGAAACTGTGTGGGAACAGCCTAGGCCTTCTGCATATGTGTGATGGTTGTGTGGCTTGGGATTCCTGGCAGTAGGAGTAGGGTCTGTTCCTAACACTTTTTCTGTGGGATGTCCTCTAGGCTGTGAATGTGTTGCTCTGATTGGTTAATAAAGTACTGACTGGTCAGTAGCCAGGCAGGAAGTATAGGTGGGACAAAGAGAGAGGAGAATTCTGGGAACAGGAAGGCTGGGTCAGGAGATGCTGCCACCGCCGCCATGAGAAACAGATGTTAAGATACCAGTAAGCCATGAGCCACACAGCAACTTATAGTTTCATAAAAATGGGTTAATTTAAGATATAAAAACTAGATAAGAGCCTGAGCCATTAGGCCAAAGAGTTTAAATAATATAAGCATCTGTGTGTTTATTTGGGTCTGAGCAGCTGCGAGATTGGCAGATGAGAGAGATTTGTCCTGACCGTGGGCCAGGCAGGACCAGGAGATAACCCCAGCTATGCACTTTGGCTGGCTTTTGGGAACCTGTTCCTAGTGCTGGGCTGCCTTGCCCAGTCTTAATACCAGGAGAGGAGTTCAGTCTTACCTCAACTTGATATGTCATGCTTTGTGGAGCTCTGCCTCTTTCTGAACAGAGGTGGAGAAGGGATGAATTGAGGAGGCAGGGGGAGGTCAAAGGAGGGGATGGGAGGAGGGGAAAGGGTAAGCTGCAGTCAGGATGTAAAATAAATGAAAAACTTTAATTAATAAAAAAAAGATTGAGCTTGAGTATTGTAGCTTATGGATATATTCTATGCTGTGTGACAATGAATAGAAGAAGGAAACGTGTGTCCTTGATTAAACCATTTGATCATGTGGAGTGTTTCACATGACCTAGAATCACTCATCAAAAGGCTAGGTAATTAACACTGGACACTTTATTCCAACTTGTGCTTTCCCCTGATCCCAGCTAGCCAGGTGTTCCCCTAACCTTGCCCTGAATGACCTAAGGGATGCTCTCCTCCCCTCTTCTACGGAGGAGAGAAGAGGAAAGAACCCTTTCGTGGAGATGTTGGCAGGCATCCCTTCATTTGTAGGCAGCTGCTGTAGAGTCTGTTCTCATCACATGTTCTCATTTCCAGGATCTGAAGGCCCTAGCTTTTTCCTTGCTGTCTGTTACTTTGCCATTGTATCATTATTCTTCCTCTTCTCCACAGCTGTCCTCCCTCAGTGCACGTGATCTCCACACCCCCAATCCTGCCAGTCTTCTGCTCCTCATTATTCCAAAACCTTTCACCCTTTCTTCTGCCTGTATCTCTATTTGCCTGCACTGACATGCCTTCCCTGGTCCAGCATCCTGCCCTGCCCTCTCCTCAAAGAATCACTTGCCCGTAAGGAACACACACACAGACACCATGGCACCAAATGATGACAGTTATATTTGCGCATCTTTTTTCTTATCCTCCAAGTTCCATTAGCATCCCAGAAGCCAGTCACATGGTTTTAAAAAGCTCACATAAAACGCTGTCTTGTGTACTAGGCTTTATGGTCTACTACTACTCAAGGGCTTACCTGTGAATCCCTAGAGCCTACCACACAAGCTATCAAGTAAGAGTCCCCTAAAAAGACTTATCTCAGGGCTGGAATGGTAGTCCAATGGGTGAAATGTTGTCTTGCAAACATGAGGACTTGAATTTAATCCTTTAAAATTCATGTTTTAAAAAGAAAGGGTGGAGTGGTGCATTTATAATCCCAGCACAGGAAAGGCAGAGTCAGGTGGATCTATGGTTCTCACTAGTTAGTCAGTCTCATCTGTTTGGCAAGTTCTAGGCCATAGAGAAACCCTATCTCAAAAACAAGGTGGACAGCACCTGAGAAACAACATCCAAAATTGACCTATGGTCTCAATATACATATGCATTCAGTTACCTACACATAAACAACAACAACAACAACACACACACACACACACACACACACACATACACACACACTCATGAGTTATCTAAATCCAATTCTGTAGCCTGGAATATCTTTGAATGCCAAAACCCATGTTTATTATCTTATATTATTTGGTATGGCATCATAAAAAATGAATTACATTTTACAGAAGACAGAAGTTAGAGCTTATGTCCATTAATCATGTCAATTATTTGTCCTTGATGTATTATTCAGAATCTTTAGACATTCATTTGTTCATTGGGGTCCAACAGACATTATCTAAAGATTAGATGGTTTTCAGAATGCAATTCCTGTCTTTTCACTTCCTCCCAGGAACAATCATTTCCATGACTAGAGTCAAGAGATTAAAGAATTGGACTATATTTTCAAGTGAACAAATTACTCTTCAACATGCCATTGTCCTAGGACTCTTACTTTCAGCTTTCATTTCAGACAGACTATGGAAAGAGGAGTAGAGAGATGAAAGACGCCACATGCTACTTGGACAACAGTAGGTACTTAGTAATTGCATACTCAAGAGATAAATCATAGCTGATTCTGAGATATCTCTCCATCCAATGTCATTGTAATCATTACTGATGCCCACTGTTACAGGGGTTCTGAATTAATGTTTTTAGAGCTGAGAACAGCCAAGACCTGACTTTCCAACTTAGTTCTGATTTCTGACCAGTTCTGCCTTTCTAGAATCTTAATTTCTTTGAACACAAGCTTAGGAAAAAAACTACGGATACTTTCCTCTCCACCACTCTAGATCACTGGTTAGTTTAATACTTTCTAACTTGCCTACTGCTGAAGACAGTCACAAAACACAAAGAGTACAGGGTCTGAATGAGTGGTGCAAGTCCTTTTTCAATTGTGTCTGCTGGGATAAGTATGTTTATCCCACAACCACTGTTTCCGCAAAGACTGTAAGAATATAAGGCCCTCTTCTCTCCTGACCTCAGATGGTTTGATGAAAGTCATGTGGGACCACATTTAGCTTCACAAATATGATTGCTGCATATCTAAACACTCTGAGGTGCTACAATATTAAGGTGTTAGAAACATTTACATATCAGGAGGAATAAGAGCATAGAGCAAAAATCAAAAACTGGCAGGGGAAAAAAAAAAACTCATGGGAACCACACAGCCAGAAGATGTGTTTAATTTGGCCAGCATCATGTTTTTATGTATTGGGGCCAGCATTTAAAAATAAAGATATTTTATATTTTAGAAGAAAGAGACAAAAAATAAAAACAGAATTCCAGTGCCTCTTGGAATCTACAGTTTTGCAACAGAAGTTTGCGCTCCTAAGCAGGAACACTTAGCCAGAGTGGAGTAGCACCTGCCGTTTCCCATGAGGCATCAGCTATGCAGTCTGCTATCATCCCCACCTCTTACAGGTGAGTGCGAATTCGCACATGCCCAGTCACTCACTTCAATTACTTGGTGTGGGGCCAGACACTAACTTTCACGTGACCTTCCTGCTGTAGCTGGAGCAGTCAGTGAGAAAAATCCTAGATTGAAATTCTGCCTTTTCTGTTAAATGCTTGTAAAACTGGACATGCAGTTAAGCCTATCTGAAACTTCTTGACGTGAACACAAAATAATCTGACATGAAGATTTTATGAACCATATGCAATATTTATAACATGTCAGATGTATGTATTAGCCATCTATATAATCATTTAAAGATGTCATATTTTCTGAATTGGTATCTATATCAGAACATTGTTAAAAGGAAGGTAATAGCTAACAATAGAAAAGTAGGCAGTGGGGAAAAGACATTTTTGATGAACAATTTCAATACAAACAATTTTAGCTGTATGTAAAATGACTTACTTGCTACTCGAGTTAAAAATGAGTAGTACAAATAATTAACAGCACATCGCAATAGCCAGGCTGTCTTTGGAAACCTTCAACTTTTGATCTGTGATTCCAGTGTGGACATGTGTCCATGAGCATGCATGCATGCACACATGTGTGCACATATGTGTGATTTCCCCATCAGTTCTCTTTGCTTTCTCCAGATGTTGTGTTTTTCTCAGCCTGCCAAAGACTGTATGCGCTTCGGCATTCCGGATCAATTTGGATTTCTATTTGCTGTGACGTCCCCTCTATAATCCTCAGATTCGTTATCTGCTCCATTTTCCCACTTTCACTGCGCCAAATCCCCCTGGATCATTAAGAGCAAGCATACAAAGCAGTATGCTATTGTACTTGCTTGTTTCATTCCGGGTTGTGAAGCCTCCAGGACCAAGGGTGCTGCCTGAGGGAGATTTTCATGCCTAGGCCACAGTAGCAAGGATTTTGGTCAATAACTAATTTGTATGTTTTTATGAAAGAGTTTTTAGGTTAGATTAACATATTTGGATAAAGCAGAATATCTTCCACGTCGTGGGCAGGCCTCATCCAATCAGCTAAGGGCATAAAAAGGTTGGGTTCCCCTTAGGCACGAGACATCTGACTAGTAAGATGCTCTGTTAACTTGGGTTTCTCCCACAACTGTGACCTATAGCAAGTATTTGCTTAGGAACTGAGAAACAAGTAAACATGGGTTATGAAATTAGAAATGAATCTTATGATGGAACAGAATTCTAATTGCGTGAAAGACTAAGTGATATCATTTCTAAACACTCCTCCATATTAACAACCTGAGACTAGATCTCCACTGAGAAGTGGGCCACTTTGTATCCCTCCTTCACCACAGTTATGTGTGTAGTTCTCTAATCTTGCTCTGAAACTGAGCATTCTCTGTAAAGACTGAATATAAGGATGGCCTTTCCTATGCTCCTATGCTGGCCTAGGACCTGATCTTTCATAAATCCACAGTAAGAACTTCAGTCACTCCGTATTGCCTTACACCAAGTTATCCGTCTTGTTTATCTCTAAGTATCCCAAATGGACCTTCCATCCCTCCCAGGTCTACTTATACATAATGAGCTGTTTTTCTCATTTGTCATATTTTTCATAATTGTTTTTAATGCAATGTATTGATTTTTTGCATAGCATTTTTAATAAAAACCCTTTCTGGAGACTCTCAGTGCCAGCCACATGTAACATTAAAATATTATAAATGGGGGTGATTGAGAGTGATTTTCTTTTTAACTAATTGAATAGTGATTAAATTAATGAAAAAAATCAGAACATCTAAATTGAAAATTTCAAACTTTAAAAAATTACATGGGGTAAATTAATTTCCATTTGTTCATTGTATCACTATTCACAAAACAGTGCACTATCTCAAGGCACTTAAACAGCATGGGCTGTGTAAGATATTGGTGGTAATCTCTTTCCTTGAGTAAAAAAATTAAGATCCAGGGTTAGTAGCAACCCACTCTTCCATCATGTTGAATGTTCAGTAGTCACTGCTATGTTTTAAATATGTGAATTCATTAACCTTCTTACCAACCCTAAGAACTCACCAGGTACTATTTTCTTCATTGAAGATGGTGAATGAAGACAACTAGGCTATGCAGCCTATGTGAATTCAGACAGTTCATTCACCTAGCCAGCAAGTCTGAAGCCAGAACACTAAAGGATCTGGGTGGGCCAAAATCTGTGTTCATGCACCTAGCTCTCATTAGCATCCATTTCTATCCATGTGTACATGAAACACTTGTGCAGAGGTCTGACTATCAGTGGATCTGAATGGCATTTTCCCCTAAATTAGCAGCTTGGGAACAGCAGATGGAAGATCCCTTCACCCATAGCTTAACAGCCATGGCAACTATGCAGCCTGTCTCTTCACCTTTCATGCATGTGCAAGTTGTATTGCCTTTGCAGCCACAGGTGAAGTCCCGAACCCAGTTAGCAGGACCACACTGAAACTGCAGAGAAAGCAGAGGGAGGCCAGGCCGAATTTCTAACAAGACCCCTGGCCTCCAGTGCTCCCCTCACCCAGGGCCTCTGATCCTCAGGCATTCGACGTTCAACTTCAAATGATTTGGCAATTTTAATTGAAAGGTGTTTTAGTCCTTTTTCAGAAAGTACTAAAGGGTAATAGTGAAGAAAAGACTTTAGGTTCAGGGACCATTCTATCTCTGTGAGACCATTGAAGGTCTAAAATGCTTCCCAGCAAGGTCCATTTGCTCAGCTATTAATATACTTTATTATTTTTCCACTGTGGCAAGAGTCTAACATTCCTTTAGCTGGTATTTCTCTTAGGTGGAAAAAAGAAGTCATTATCATTTCGGGCATCAAAAATTCTGCTATTCCCTCAGATGAGCATTTTTAAAAAGAAGGAAAAAGCAGGCTTCGCTGTGTGAAAAAAAAATCTAAATGGAATATGTGAGTTAAGTCGTGGGCCTGTTGTCATAGCTATAAAACTGAATTAAAAACAGAAAAAACAAATTTATAAATTCCCCTATCAACTGACCCTGAATAACAGAAATACATAAAGTACTTAGAGTGACTGATCTTTGTTTAATTT
>CABHPH010160272.1:0-49793 GCA_902168325.1 Peromyscus nudipes | reverse complement strand
TATTGTACTTATTGTATATAGTTTTTCTTATATTAGTTATAACTTAATTTTTTTGTTTTATTAGACAAAAAAGGGGGAAATGTGATATTTTATTTGTGCTGAAAAGTGGTGATATTTTATTTGTGCTTTAATGAAGTTTGTCTGGAGAGCAGAGGAAATAGTAAGCCATTTTAAGTAAACATAGAAGTCAGGCAGTGATAGCATATGCCCTTAATCTGATCACTTAGCAGACAGGGTCTCTGTGTGTTCAAGGCCACACTAGGGAACAGAGTCAAGCATGGTGACACACGCCTTTAATCCCAGTACCAACCATAGAGAACTGGAGGTCTGTACAGACAGACAATGAAAAGGAAGTGAGGTAGCTGGGCTAAGATAGCCAATGAGAGGGTAGAACAGCAAGGCAATAAAAGCCTGGGTAGACAGGAAGTCATGGCATTTGGAAGCTACAGAACTGGTGGCTATACCTATTTCCCTAATCTCTCTAAGGCTTTCACCCCCTTTATTTGGATCTGTGGTTTTTATCTAATAAAACAATTAAGAAATTTGTCTACAGGACATGGTAAATAAGACGAAACAGCAGCCTATAGAATAGGAAAAGATCTTCACCAACCACACATCTGACAGAGGACTGATTTCCAAAATATATAAAGAACTCAAGAAACTAGACCTTAATTAACCAAATAATCCACTTAAAAAATATAGTAGAGCTCTAAACAGAGAATTCTCAACAAAGAAGTCTAGAATGGCCAAGAAACACTTAAAGAAATGTTCAATATCCTTAGCTATCAGTGAAATGAAAATCAAAACAACTCTGAGGTTCCATGTTACACCTGTCAGAATGGCTAAAATAAAAAACACAAATGACAGCTTATGCTGGAGAGGATGTGGAGCAAGGAGAACTGTCCATTGAGGCTTGTGGGAGTGCAAACTTGTACAGCTACTTTGGAAACTAATATGGCAGTTTCTCAGACGGGACTTAACTTACCTCAAGACTCAGCTATGGGAATTTTCCCAGGGGCCTGCCCTGAGATAATCTCTCCCAGGGTCCCGCAGAAGATGCTACATCCAACATGGAGATATCTGACGGAAAGAAATCTATGTACACCATGCTCTTTCACCCATTTACTTTATTTCTCTATAACAAACTTCTATCTATACAGCTTCAGTTCTGTTCTCACATCCAGTTCTTCTCTGTAGCTACATTTTCTGTACCCTCATAGCCCTAGTAATAACTAAGCCCTTATGCTTTCAAACTCATCTTCATCCCTGTTCCTTCATCCTCCATCTTTCCTCCCTCTTCTCTTTTCCTGACCTGATTCACCTACAATATACAAAAAACTTTTGTTTGGTCTTCACTCTTGGCTCTGAGAAACTCTGTCTTCTTTTTTTTCTCTTCTCTTCAGCCATGTGACTCTGCCTTGCCCAGGAATCCAGCTTTAGTTTTTACTGCACCTGGTTATGCAAAAAGCTCTATTGTCCTCAGTCAATAGCTCTGCAATGATGCTAGGCCTGAAGGCAAGGGATGGTCTGAGCTTCATTTGCATAAGAAACAAAGCTATGCATCTACAGTCTGCAGGGGTGTTATCTAGTGGATCAGCAGTAGGTCTGAAAAGCTTAACTCTTTGCCATATGGCCTAGTACTATATGAACATACAAGGATTTCATAACAGAAGACAGCTGATATATATTAAAAGCTAAATAGCACCAAATATTCCTTGATAAATGGCTTCCTCTTGAAGGACTCCTTGGTCGATCAAGGTATAGCTTATTATATACAGTTAAATCTCTATAATATATTCTTGTGGCTCACTGCACCCAGTTATATCATTCTTGGGCATATACCCAAATGATGCTCAATTGTACCACAAGGACAATTGTTCAGCTATGTTCCTAGTAGCTTTATTCATAATACCCAGAACACAGAAACATCCTAAATTCCCCTTAACCAAAGAATGGATAAAGAAAATGTGGTACATTTACACAATGGAGTATTACTCAGCTGTTAAAAACAATGACTTCATGTAATTTGAAAGAAAATGGAAAGAATTAGAAAAAAAAATCATCCTGACTAAGGTAACCCAGACCCAGAAAGACAAATATGGTACATACTCACTCATAAGTAGATATTAGCTGACAAATATAAAGGATAACCATACTACAATCCACAAATCCAGAGAGGCTATATAACAAGGAGGGCCAAGAGAGGAATACATCGACCTCCCTGGGTAGGGAAAATAGGAGAAATCTCCTGAGTAGACTAGGGGTGAGTGTGTGGAGATGGGAATATGAGACACTGGTTTGGGGAGAGGGTGGAGGGGGAGAGTATTGAAAGAGATGATTAGAAATAGTGCAGGGGGGGCACACTTTGGGATCTTGTAAAAACCTGGTATAAGGAAAACTCCAAGGAATCTACAAGAATGACCTCAAATAAGACTTCTAGCAATAGTGGATATGTAACCTGAACTGGCTATCTACTTTTATCAGATTGGTCAGTACCCTAATTGTTATCAGAGAGCCTTCATACAGTAATTGGTGGAAACTGATGCAGAGACCCCTATCAAACATTAGGCTGGGTTCTGGAAATCCTTCTGAAGAGAGGGAGGAGGGATTGTAGGAGCCAGAGCAGTCAAGGACATCACCAGAAAATGCACAGAAACAACTAACCTGGGCTCATAAGAACTCACAGAGTCTGAACCAATAACCAAGGAGCCTGCATGGGATTAACCTGGGCCCTGTATATGTAGGTGATGGTCACATAGCTTGCTCTACTTATAGGACTCCTAACAATGGGAGCAGGAGTGTCCCTAATGCTTTGGCTAGCTCCTGAGAACCTATTCCTCATACTGATTGCCTTGTATAGCCTTAATACAAAGGGAGGCATTTAGTTTTATTGCAGCTTGATGTGCCATGCTTTTTTGATACCCATGAGAAGTCTGCCCTATCTGAACAGAAACAGAGGCGGTGTCATTGGGGGTGGTGTGGAGGTAGGTGGAGGGGATGAGAGGAGAAGAGGGAGGGAAAACTGCTATATTGATGTAAAATAGATAAATTAATTTTTAAAAATTGCAATCTCCCCAAACTTCCCTGTTAGTATTTCAGAGCCCTATTAACTAACACACAATTGAAATGTCTATAAATGCCACAGTTTTTCTACTGTGTTTATGACATTAATTAGAATATTTTAATACATTAATTAGTATTAATTTACTAATTCTAATATTAATTAGCATTATCAAGGGCACTCCTAAATTATCACATGTATCTACGCAAACAAGGACACTTTAAATATTCAAGTAGATGGCACATTGCAAGATTCTTGGGAATGCCATTTGAATGGCCTTATAGTGTTGTTTAATCAGGTAAGCATCTAAAGACTCTCTTGAAATGTCTTCTGATTTGGTGGAAATAAATCATATTATTTCCTTTCACTCTTCATAGTAGGTTCATACATACTAATAGAGACAGATTAATTTGTTTCTGACTGTTCTCCAGATATGGGGAAAACTTGCTGGAATAGATATTTTCCATTATTGAAAATAGAAAATGATATCATCTTGCTACAGAATTTTTGGTTCTCAGATTTCTTAAAAATTACTTACAGTGGTGATATTACGGTTTGAGTGTGAAATGTCCCTAATGTGCTGATTGTTTTCAATGCTTGGTCCTATGCTGGTAGCAGAATTAAGCCTTACTGGAGGAAGCAGGTCAGTGGTAGGTTGTCCTTGACTCTTAGAGCCTAGCTTGACTTCCTGTTCTGTCTCTAGTTCTTGTTTCTGGTATTTGAGAAGAGTCCCAGCTACACCTACCATTTTCATGAACTGCCTGGCACCATGTTTTTTTCTGCCATGAGTCACTCTACCCCTCAAACCATGAGTACAAATATACCTTCCCTCCCTTCACTTGTCTGTGTCAGGTATTCTCTCACGATAATGAGAACTTTATCAATAGAGATTTTGTAGCCAAATTAAGATAAATATTTAAGTGTCATAAGACATCTTCTAATTCTGAACACATAAAAGCATTTAAAGGATGGACTGTCTTCTACTTTGTACAGTTCAAAATGAGTGTTTTGAGTAGACTGCTCTTAGTTCCCCAAATTCCATCTCTACCTTAACATACATTGTCTCATTGTGTGCTTTTTAATCCCCCAAAGCTAGTTCCTTCTGGTCTTTAAGGGCCTTGCCCATTAGCTGCTGGTCCTATTTTGGAAGTACCTGAAAAGTTATATTTACCTAGAATAACAATGGACCAATCAATGACAGCATGATGGTATAAACATCCTTCTTATTTTCTTAGAAGAGAGTGCAAAGTTGCCATGAGACAGAAGTGAATTATTTTACAAAGAACTGCAACACACCCTTTGTTGTCCTCCTATCTTATTATGGGTGTAATTATGCCCCATAAGAAGCAAATGTTGAAGTTATAACCACTCCAGACTTCAAAAATTGATTTATGTTGAAAGGGAACAGAAATAAGCAGGTTGAGTGGGTTCTAATTCAATATGACTAGTGACTCTTTAATTTATTTCTAAACAGAGAAGCATTTAGATACAGATGCACACATATGGGAGATTGTCATAAAAGGATAAAGGCAGAAATGTGTCAAAACCCATACATGCCAAGGACATACTTTAGTTACAACACTGGGAGCTGCTGTGGGATGTTCTGTATGACAAATATGTTAATAAATAAAGCACTGATTGGCTGGTAGCCAGACAGGAAGTATAGGCGGGACTAACAGAGAGAAAGATTGAGGGAACAGGAAGGTGGGGGAAGAGACTGCCAGCCACCGCCAGAACAAGCAACATGTAAAGATGCCGGTAAGCCACGAGCCACGTGGCAAGGCATAGATTTATAGAAATGGGTTAGTTTAAGATATAAGAACAGTTAACAAGAAGTCTGCCACGGCCATACAATTTATAAGTAATACAAGCGTCTGAGTGATTATTTTATATGTGGGTTGTAGAACTGCGGGGCTTGGTGGGACCTGGAGAAAAGCTCTCTAGCAACAGGGAGCAAAGAGAAAACATGAGATATGAGTCAGACTTCCACACACCTCTCAGAAGAAATCTGTGGTGATACACTGTGTACCCTAATAAATTTGTCTGAAGATCAGAGAATAGAACAAGCCACTAGATTAAATATAGAAGCCAGGCAGTGGTGGCACACACCTTTAATCCCAGTATGGAAAGCACACACACCTTTAATCCCAATACTTGGGAGTCACATACCTTTAATCCCAGCACTAAGAAAGTTGAGACAGGAAATGATATGGGTGGGCAGAGAAAGGTATATAAGGTGTGAGGATACAGGAACTAAAGTCTTTCAGCTGAGGAAAGCTTTTCAGCCTGAGGAGTCCTAGAGGTAAAAGCTGGCTTGTTCTTTGTCTCTCTGATCTTTCAGCATTCACCCCAATATCAGGCTTTTTTTTTAAATAAAAAGACCATTTAGCAATTCGTGTTATAGAAATCAACTAGTCTGTACATCAGCCCAAGACGTCTAGTATCCAAATCTGAGATAACAATTTTCTCTTGCTTACTCACACATCTTGTAGTACCTCTCCTTACCTCCATTCTTCCAGGATATTACATTCCCATCACACTCCCAATAGACTCAGTTCTGGTCCTAAAAAACCAGTTTTCATAGCAATCTCTCACTCAGTACTTGCTTCTTGGAAATTGCATCTAAGGTGGTTTCTGACTTGTATCCAGAATTATCAGTGTGTGAAAATTACTAGGAGAGAGTTAGTGAATGTGTCCTCCTATGGAATTAGACAGAAGTATTTCATGTTGACCACTAGTCTCCCTTATTCCCTGTGTAAACAGGGCATCCTTCGCCTGAGGGATATCAGTGACTTTACTGACTTTTAGTCTTATTTTGACAGCCAAGTCTAGCACTTTTGTTATTGGCTTATTTCTGAATTCAGCTTCTATGATTTAAAGGTGTTCTGTTGTAGCATTTTGAGCACCTTTTGTGATATCATCCTGGGTAAAGTAAGACAATATGTAGCCTTGAGATGATGATCATAGTAAGAAACAGTAGAAGGGAGATTATTTTTCTTTGTCCTTTTTATACTTTTTATTTTAATACATGCATTGTGTATTTAAAAATAAAATTTAAAGTGAAAATAAATGATACTGTTCTTAGAGTTCTTGGTTTCCCTTTGTATTTTCTCTGAGTTTCTGCCCTCTCATGTTGAGAACATGACCTTCAATTTTAGTGTAGTACAGATTTTCCTAAACGGTTGGACAGGATTTCTTTGCTGTTTGCTCCTTTTCTTCTGCATTGCACTTATGCAGAAATGCATCATCAGAATGTATTTCGGAGCCTTTCAACACTCTTGACACATATACACTTTAGAGTTACAGATGAGATCACAGGGTCACATTTACCTTTTTCAGCTTTCTTAAAGTCAAGAGTATGTCTTTGAATCTGCTGAGCAGTTCTGTCCTTCACAATTCTAAATTCCAAATAGGCACAGCTGCTTTAATGGAAAGGTTTCCATCACTCTCAGATCCAAACTCAATTTTCTACTCCATCTGAATGAAATGCAGCAATTGCCTATTTGACTCCTCATGTACAGTAAAATTGTCAACAAGGTAAATAACAAATTTATTAGTTCTCATCCTTTTAAGCAGAATTAGATTCCTAACAGATGATCACAGAGTTCAAATTCTCTATTATTTCTTTATAATTTTGTTGTTGTTATTAACCTGGAAGTCTTTTATGAATTCTCTCTGCAATTTCCATTTTATTTGAATACATGTAATAGAGACATTCTTTCAAGACATATTTATTTTCTATTTACATTGTACTTAACAATCATATTTCAGCAAAATATTAATTTATATTATTAATTCTGTTGTTATTATATGTACCTCTATTCACAGATTTCACACCTTGCTTCATGAATCATGCATGCAAAAATAAAACATAAAATTATAGATATTCTCAATATGTTTCTGTTCTCTTATCCCACTCTTTTGAATCTGAAATAGGTTAGACTATTACTATGCTTGGGCCACCATACAGTAAGTATATGATAAACTGTTTAGCTTCAACAGCAGAGATACATTTTCTCCCAGTTCTGAGCACTAGAACTTCTAGTGCAAGGAGCCACTACTGGACCCGGAAGTACAGCTTGATAGTGGAAGAGCTGCCTAGTACATGATGGGTTTTATCCCCATCAAGAGTGTAATTATCCCCTTAGGGGTTAGGGTTCTGAATATGTATTATATGGAAACAGAAATTTTCAACTTACAGCAACCACCAATTCTCTTTTCAGTTTCCATTTTCACTATTTTTTTTATTCATGTCCACTGTTGCAGTGTAAATATACATACCCTAAAATTCATATATTAAAGTTTAAGAATCAATGTGACAATATTGAGAAGTAGTGCATTTAGTAGGTGGTTAAGTGACCAGAGTCATTTCCTTGGGAATAGGATTGGGATCCTTCACAAGAGACCAACAAAAACTACTTAACTCTTCTCTGATGAGTCCCATCATGTCTTTCTGACGAATTAGAGTGTAACAAGACATTATTTTGATTTCACTTATTTATTTACCTATTCGCAGCGCCAAGGACTGAATTCAAGGCTATGTACACGCTTAGGTGTGCCCTCTGCTCCTGAGCTGTATCCCAGTTCAACCCACTGTTGTTTGTTTTGGTTTTATTTTAGATATGGGGTCTGAATCTGCAACACAGTCTGGTCTGTAGCCCATGTTGGTCTCAAACTCATTATCCTCCTGCATCAACCCTCCTGAAGACTGAGATAGTGAGAACCACCATGCCCAGCTGCCAAGATAGCATTTTAGAAGCAGATCTGGATCTCACATGACACCAACCTTGGGGTAGACACGATCTTGCATTTTCAGTCTCTGGAAAGGTGAGAAATGAATGTCTTCCCTGTATAAATTACCCAATGTAGGATAAGTATAACAATTCTGTGAACAAATAGGTTAAGATATCCTGTTACAAATATGTTAACATATCCTGTGTTAAAATGTTGCCAGATCAACATATTACACAAGTGTATTTACTTTTGAAATCCCTTTTATCTCTTACATCTAAGAATTGTTAGTCTTGCAATACAATCTTCTTAGACTTGCATATTTGTACATTTTTTACATGAAATATGCTAAGGAAGGATTAGTAATATTTTTATTTTTCTCACATTTATAGAATGTTAAATCCTTTTGATTGTAATAATTTTGCCATCAAATTTACATCCCCTATCTTCAGGAGCTCCATAGCAATTTTTTTTCTGGAGATTTCTGCTTTGTCATTATAAACCAAATTCCTAGTAAACCAGTACCTCAATATGAATATAATTTCTAGCTTCTAGATTATCATTTCCAAAGTAGTGACTGCCATGTTGTAATTATCCTTTAGGTCTACCTAAGATTTTGAATTTTCTTTTGCCTTGCTTTTTTAACTGGATCTTCAAAGTCAAGAGAGATATACCCAGTTTCTTCCTGCCACATTTCTTGTTCCATGCATGAAGAAGCCCCTATGGCTTACTCTAGATATTGTATGCTTAGATTTTTTTTTTGAATTTTTAAGCTCTAAGATCTTAAGCACACACAAAATCACTTTTCCCCAGTTAATAAAGAACCATTAACTTGTTTTGCTGTTTTCTCTCATCAAGTATCTAATAACTCAATTTATATTGTATCTCATAAATTGTTGAAGCTATCATAGGCATGTGAGTAATATCTAATCAACAGTGAGTGCATTTGAAAAAAATCAAGTTAATTCAAATGCTACAAAGCAAATTTTTAAATGATGTGCATTGGCAGGAAATCTGTCATATGAATGAGATTACTCACCACAGAGCTAACACTTATTAAAAGTTAGCGTTGATGCTCATAATTATGCCTAATAAAGAGTAATTGTTCATGTTTACTATTCCTATTCTTTTGATCAGTTTGTTTTTTTAATTGATGAAGACATCTAATGATGAGTATCTCCAAGTTCAACTCTGTATTTATTGGGACCGCTAAAGTAGCTGACCCATGGAAGAGATGCTCATAGTGGCAGCTGAAACAGACTAGAAGATGGATTTTGAAGGCAGAGAGTTTTCAAAGGACTTCATTTTAAGTGTGGATTTCTCCCTTATACAAATGTCAACAAAAACACTGTGTGAAAGTGGTGACACTTGGGGAAATCTGAATTCATAAGGAAACATCATCTTTCAGCTAATCCACTGTAGTCAGACACACGAAACATCTGCCCCCTCTGTATATTCTGTAAATTACCTGGACTTGCTGAGTATCTCCATTCTACAGTGCTGAGAGCAGAAAATGTCACCATGATTTTAAACAGAGTTTCTCATGTTCAGGAACTACTGTAAAATGATGGATTTCCAAGTCACCTTAGCTTTGTCAATTCGAGCCATATACTTAACGTAGTTTTAATGTTGCTGTTTATTTTTTATTGCTTAACATAGTCATTGTACAGACTTTTAAATCCAACTTTCAAGTTAAATATTTCCTGGTAAATCTTTTAGACTCACTTGACAAAGAAAAAAAGTGTGCCTATCAGTTATAGTAATTTTCTCAGTGTTTCCTTATTTTACCTATAAAAAACACAAATTCGCTGGGCGGTGGTGGCGCACGCCTTTAATCCCAGCACTCGGGAGGCAGAGCCAGGCGGATCTCTGTGAGTTCGAGGCCAGCCTGGGCTACCAAGTGAGTTCCAGGAAAGGCGCAAAGCTACACAGAGAAACCCTGTCTTGAAAAACCAGAAAAAAAAAAACACAAATTCTCCTATTGCCAAAAATAAATTGAAAATATCAATGTAGGAACTCACATCAGTTTAAAAAATAAGATACTGAGTAATGCTGATACACTATAGGTAAAATTACTCAAAACAATGAAGCAACATAAGAGGAGGTAGAATATAGAAAGAGCTAATTCATCATAGCTATTGTATATCAACATTCTATTGTCTGTATCTATTATAAGAAAATCTATACTATATTTTTGGGGAAAATTCTCAGTGACATAACATAGAAACCTATATTTAAGTTCAAATATATTATAAAGTTCTTAAATATATCTAAGGAGGAAAATGAATAAAGCAATATTACATCTCTCAGGTAAGTTGTCCAACACTCTACTGATAGATATACATAAATATATGCTAGGCATGTTAACTTAAATATCACTAATAAAATATGGTCTCTTAGAATTATGAGCTGTGTTCTCCTTCAGCATGGTTTTATCTACCAAGAATTACTGTAATCAAGTTAAATCAGTAGTTTCATTTACTTCAAGAACAGGAAAAATATAAAACTAGAATCATAGTCTCAGGTTTTAAAGTTATCTTTAAAATTTGGTGATTATCACCATCTAAAGGTAAAGCCTTTAAGTTTTACATGATTTAGTATGCTTTCAAGATCATAATATGTAGTAACATCTTTTTCTAAAATACCTCTTGCCTTTGGAGAAACAAATTCTTGCCATGCTTTGCAACCAAGTTAATAACATGCCTTGAGATCATTTATAACTGTTTTCTTTCTTTTTTTTTCTGCAGAAAAAAAATTATTCTGAGATCTAAAATCTGAACAAAAAATATTGAACTTTAGAAAATGTCCACATGGACATATGGAATTTCATTTTCTTCCCCAATATGTTAACAATCTAAAAAAAAAAAAACCCACAAAACGTGACCCTTAAAACAGTGCTGTCCAGTCTGCCTGCGGTTACGTGTTCAGTTTCCATGTTCTACTGAGGTACAGCCTGCTCACTTTGGTAAAGTTACAAGTAACAAAAGAAAACAACAACCAACCAACGAAAACAAAACACACAGTAACAGTCTTCCTCAGTACAGGCTGTAACTATAAGAGAAATTCATCGAGGAAACCATTCATCCTGTTTAAAAAAAAATACAATACAGAAACCCTCATAATTCTCAGTTGCTGAGTTAAAAACATATTTTCCTGGCAGCTGGCAGGGTGCTTTGTTCTGGGGTTGGCCCCAGCTGCTGTTCTTCAGGCCTTCGCAGGAGACCTGGAGAGGGGGCCTGGGCCAGCCACAACCCTGGCCTCGCCATCCTCATGGGTGCCTCTGGGGCGTAGCTGACACTACCTCTGCGGGACTCGACTGTGGCCTCAGGCCAGGGCATCAGCTGAAGCGAAACTGACCACGTGCCTTTGGCTCATTGCCGCTTCCACTGTCCTCGGCACTGAACTGTCGGATGACCACCTCAGGAGCCTGGCCACGGGGGTGCTCACTGGCTGGGTGTCGTGGAGGTTTGAGGTGCAGTGACCAGTTTTCACCTTGTTTTTAACACAACTATGTTTTCAATCTGCTATCTTACTGTGTGCTCAGGCAGTTTCATTAAATTTTCTTTAAGGAAACAATTTATCCAAGATTAATATGCCTTAGATTTCTCATGTAATCAATTATCAGAACCTAAAATAAATGTCTAGCTTTCATATCCCTGACCAGAATACTCTGTGTGTGTGTGCGTGCGTGCGTGCGTGCGTGCGTGCGTGCGTGCGTGTGTGTGTGTGTGTGTGTGTGTGTGTGTTATGGTAATCATTTGTTGAAAGCAGCCAACAGGTTGAAAGAAACCTTAAAGAAAACAAATATCCCACAAATCACAAATGCAGCTTCAAATGCTGTCTGGGTCATCTGAGGTAAGTAAAGCAACTTATTTATTCCCCTGTAAAACCCTTTTAAAAACATTTCTCATTCCTTTTCCATACAATGTTTTCTTTGCTGCCTAAAATATGTAGAACAAACAAAGCCCTTTATTAGGGACAGACACAGGGACAGACATACACATCAAACAAGCAATAGACAGGTCAGTAACCACAAACTACAGAGTAATGAAAGATGAAGGCAAAGATGTGGAGAATTAAAATTTGTGCTAGAACCAAACTGTAGCGTGTATATACATATCAGGAATCTTAAAAGTTCTTATTAATAAAATCAAACCTGAGCCAGGTATTGGGGTGAACTGGAAGATCAGAGAACCAGAACAGGCCACAGCTACCTCACCTCACTGGATCCTCAGCTGGTCTTGTTTCCTCAGACTGGAGGCCTCTGTGTCCTCATATCCGAATGGCTCTCAGCTGAACTGTGCTGCTCAAAACCTAAAAGCTTAACCAGCCAAATAGTTACCCAGCCAAATGCTTCTAGTTTCTGGTCTTCACGCCTTATGTATCTTTCCTTTCTACCATCACTTCCTGGGATTAAAGGCTCACTTTCTGGGATTAAAGGCGTGAGTCACCATGCTGGGCTGTATCCTTGAACAGATGGATTTCTGCCTCTGGAATGCTAGGATTAAAGGCGTGTGCTACCACTGCCTATCCTCTATATTTAATATTGTGGCTGTTCTGTCTCTGACCCCAGATAAGTTTATTAGGGTACACAATATTTCGGGGAACATAATACCACATTTCCTATATATAAATTCTAAAACCTGTATTTTTCCATGCATTTCTCCCTACCAAAACCCTAGTGGTTGACCAAAGATGTATCATTTACCCAGCTAAAACTATGTCTTCTAATTTTATGCAAATATTCAAAACATTTGAGAATCACAGAACCCCTTAATATAACAAATATTAATTTCTTCTCTATAATATTCTATGCATTATGTAATGAGGAAAAGTCACATGTGTTCTCTATGGTCTTGTGGCTTGAGGAATGATAGCTCTGTGATAAGTACTTTATAATCTTTATGACCTCATTTTTATCATTATATTAAAATAGCTACACTACACTCAGTTCCTTTTTGTATTTAATAATGTATAACTAAATATGGTTTTCAATTGCCTTATGTCTTACAGTTCATAAGTACAGAGCTGGAATCTGTCCTTTGACACTTGCTGGAGCCCTCCAATGTTCTTCACAATTAGAATTACTGAGGCTGTGTATGAAAGCTTTAGGCTTTTATCAGCTGAAACAAAATCAATGTACAAAGCCTTATCCTTTCTCCAGTTTCTTCTCTAAAGGAGTACAAGATCTAGCAAACCTACAAGTCTAGGGGAATTCCAGTGCCTGACTACTTGATCCATGTTGCCAACCTATCATTATGACCCCGTTCCTGGCTTCACAGACAACACCTCTGTATGACAGCTGCAATCTTGATGATCCCTAGTTGCTAACTGCTGTTGGGCTCCCGTTTCATGTCTATCATCTTGGAAGGACTGTATTTCAAGCCAGAGTTGCATCCTCTGTAGTTATTTTTGGGAGGTATTTTAGAATACTGTTCTCATGATTCTAAGTCCTGATTGAAATCTGAAGTTATTATTGATAGGAATACTATCAAACTGCAGCTACAGCCACTACCACTTCCATGCTATTTAATCTATTACTATCAGTATAAAACACTTGAGTCCTTACTAGTGTCCTTTTGCAGGAAAAATATCTGTATATCTAAAGAAGTAATTTTAATTCCATGCAAATTAAGCAAATCCCAGAGAGTTCCCGTTGTTTGTTGTCACTGATATGTGTTATTTGGCTTTCCTAGTGCTGTCCTATATGTGGCCTGGCTAATGCCCTTTAACCTGTTTTCTGTTAGTACCTGGATTTTCTTTGAAACCATGTGTCCTTAGAAACACAGATCTTTAAGTCATTCCTCTGGATGTGTAATGTGGAATTTTAACCCTATCCTTAGCCCAGTCTCATTCTGTACCTATGTTGGCTATCCTCTCTATTTCACATCTGTCTGTGTGCTTACTCTGAGAGAGTGATAATGGTGACTGGCCTCAGATGTGGCCTGAACACCTTGGTCTGTCTTCAGTGTAGATTCTGTTTCACCAAGTATTATTGCATAACATGCCTAGCATATACAGAACATATCCTGCGTATATGGCAAACAAAGCCAATCATTTATGGCAGTGGATATGGTTTTATTGGTTTACTGGTAGCTTGGTCTGAATGTCTTTTTACTCTCATTACATTAATCCATGACACATAAGCAATATTTTCTTATTTATTCTAGAACACTATGAATTCACAGAAATACATTTCTGAAACATGAGTACACTGTACTCATAGAATTAGCCTATGTTTAGTCATGCTAGACTGTCCAATAGAGTAATTAAAAAAGAAAAGCATTGTAATTTCCACAAGTACACTGATGAAACGATACCTGCTTATAAAAGGGCTTCTTCATAGCACTCAGTGTGCTACATTCCACTCTCAGGGATGAAGTACTGGTTTTGAATAGTTGCCTTCCTCAGTAATTCTTTAAAATGTGTTCCTGTATTCAGCTGAGATCAATATTAAGCTCAACAATCAAATCTTTTAATGAAACCTGTTTATCTTCTTCTTCGTCAAGAGTGATATCCAAATGCTCTCACAGCTATTGTTTCTAGTTTGAAAATCATTGTCTAAAACAGTCTTT
The DNA here is from genome assembly GCA_902168325.1 of Peromyscus nudipes. NCBI lineage: Eukaryota > Metazoa > Chordata > Mammalia > Rodentia > Cricetidae > Peromyscus > Peromyscus nudipes. The sequence continues at coordinate 35,426 of CABHPH010160272.1, read as the reverse complement.
TTTGATCTTCAAAACTCTCAACGCTTGTTACTGTGGTCTGGCTGTCATCTAGACAAACACTACTGGTTTTGGTGAATTCCTTCTAAGTTAGAATTGCTGAGCTTATTCAGAGCAATTACAAAATTCTCTCCCACCTTGAACTTAAATCTCTCTCAAAAACGTTTATTCCATCTTTTTTAGTTCACAGATCACTCACACTGACAGGAAAGACAAGTAAAATAGAGTTGAGAGGTTTTGTCGTTTCTGTCACTTATCAACATTCAATCATTAACTTCAGGAAGCTGACTTTTCCTTCCCTTTTCTCTTGGTGGCAGTCTGAAATCCTCTTCAGTTTATAGTATTTTCCACTCATATCTCCTTGACAAACTTTCTGCTTTGCAACCCTCCCATCTTGATCCATTTTCTCCATGTCCATCACATACCACATGGTGAGATCTTTTCATCACAAGTGCATTACTGGGCCTTTAAAATTATTGGGCCTGATAAAAATTATTTTTATCAGGATTTATTTCATTTTTAATTAGGTGTATATGGGTATCTCTGTGTGTGGCTATATGCATGTGAGTGCCAGTATCCTCAGAGGCCATTGTTTTATTCTCTGAAGCGGGAGTTATGGGTGGCTGTTAGTCACCCAATGTAGGTGTTGGGTCCTGTACAAGAGCATTACATGCTCTTAGTTTATTGTCTCATCATCCCCTACTATCAAATGTTCTAATTATAAACTCTGGAATTTAATTTTCAAAAATACACAAAATATCCTATAACTGGGAGGATTGTCTGGTTGTATAAAATAACCCAGGAAAGCCAGGAGGCAGTGGCGCATGCTTTTAATCCTAGCACTTGGGAGGCAGAGTTAGGCAGATCTCTGCGAGTTCGAGGCCAGCCTAGTCTACAGAGTGAGAATCATGACAGGCACCAAAACTACAGAGAAACCCTGTCTCAAAAAACAAAACAAAACAAAGAAAAAAAATAGCCTAGGAAAACAATGACCTCATAAATCCTTTGTCATTAGCAGTGAACAGGAGGATAACTAGTATGACACATCAGGTCAGAGTGAGGAGAAGACAGCTGTAAAAACATCAATTTTACAAAAGGTGGAAGAGAGAAACATGAAAATCTTTAATTTTATGAGATACACATGTGAATACATAAATTCTATTATCTTGACCCATTGACCTTTTTTAACCTAAATGAATAATTATAATACTCTTCTTTATTATCTCTGTTTTTGCAGTAACTTTCAAACAAGGAAGGTTTACTTGCTTTACTAATATCTAACACGTGAAATGTGTCTCTATTTCATATATCTGTTGCTTCTTTTGTCATGCAAAAAACCATGAAGATAGAAGTTCTATTCTACCTGCTATAAGTTTTACGTTATTTATCCAAAGTAATGTGTTCTATAATCATTAGAGAAAATATGCTGCTAGACACTGTAAACGTATTTTTGTTTCTTTGCGTAAATATCTAGCAATATTTTTAAGTAAATATTTTATGCATGTTGTATTTTAACTATGAATATAAATCAATGGACTATAAATAAATCATCTAAGCATCTGATGAAGCCATATGCAGTTTTGCTTGTATATTATATATTCTTGTTAGTTTGCTATCAGTTATAACTTCTAAATGCATATTAAGCAATATATTTTTTCATAGGTTATTTTCAAAAAGAATACTTAATATTATGAGTCAGTTAAAATACTGATGTCTCAAATTGAAACATTTTACTATTCTTTCTAAATTAAATCAGGAATTAATTAATATTCCTGTTCACTCTGAAACCTATGCAACCAAGTTTTAGCTAGAGATTTAGAGGCACTTACACAGAATTAAAGCACACACTGTATTGTCATGGCTATTGGTTTGCCCCACAGGGAAGAACTCTGTTTCATTTGCCTAACGGGTTCCTTTGCATTCTCTTACCTATTGTGAAATTCTAGTTCAGAGTCTGAAACTAAAGTGCTGCTTGATTTGACCAATTAAAATTGTGATGTTGAGTCATTTCATGGATCATAAGATTAGAGATTCACCAATTCTGATGCAAAAGTACATTATGGTAGCAAAGTTATTGCAAGATTGGAACTCAAAGCATGCTTAAAAATCAGCTTTTGGGGGAGAAGTTGATCCCTGCAAGTATTTTGTTCTTTTTTACTCATTCTCAAAAATATTTATGGAGATGATATGTTGCATTGGTATTTCCCAATTACAGCTATTTTTGTTTTGTTTCGTTTTCTGTTTTTTGAGGCAGGATTTCTCTGCATATCCTTGGTTGTCCTGGAACTTGTTCTGTAGACCAGGCTGGCATCTAACTCAGCCTCCTGGTGCAGGGATTAAAAGCATGTGCCATCACTGCCCAGTACAATCCTCTTCCTGACTTGTATTATTTCTCAGAACATTTAAGGAATATGGGACTATAATGAGCCATTGTCCAGCTTTAGTGGTAAACACCAGCACAGTGTAGACCTAGGTTACAGTTATGATAGTGGTTGAATTATAGTCTTTCTAGTATCTAAGATCACGTATTAATCTGTTATTTAGTATATATGAAGAAATATTGGAGGTCAGAGAAACGTGGAAAATGTAAAAAATTCGAGGAAGCTAAGACCAAAAGTTATACAATTTTAATATGATCATCATATATCTCAAGAGAGTTTATTATCCACTAGTTTCACATAGTAGGTGTTGACTCTAGAAATATGGCTCAATGTTTAAGAGCACTTGCTGTTCTTGCATGGGCAACCAGAATGTACTCCCAACACTTGCATGACAGTTCACAAACATGTGTAAGTGCAGTTCCAGGGGATCCAGTGTTCTCTCATGCCTCTGTAGGTATCAGGTGCATGTATGGTGCACATATATATATGTAGGCAAACATTCATATGTATTCAAAATATCTTGAAATAGAGAAGAAAGTAGTTGTTGAAGTTGCCTTTTTTTTGTACCATAATTATCTTTTTAATCTGAATCTGTCATGGTGCAGAAAGTATAGTTTCCAAATTCCCTATATTCCTAAGACTTCATGTACCACTGCCTTCTTGGTATGAAATAAAGAATCAGGCAGAAAGTGTCTATTTTTCACCAAACTCTTACTAGTCTCAAACTAGTAAGAAAAGGTCCCACCAATTGTGATTAAAAGAATTATTTTATCTTCCCAAGTTTAAGGCCATGATTCCTATGTCAGAATCAGTAGCATTATGTTGTTTTTTCTTAAATAACCAAAAATGTGGAGGTTCTCATTTTCACAACCAACAGTTAGTTACTTTTCTGTTCTTTACTACTGTGAGTACATTGGAATTGAATGAACAATAAAAATTTCTTGGGGTGATGGATGAAAAATTAAAGAGCCTGAATCCAACACAAGATTTGAAAATTACTTGGGTAAAATAATATTAGGGAAAGTATAATTAAACCCACATTAATATCAATGATTCCTGTAACTTTAATTTCTACATTATGGTCTAGTTCACATATTTTATAATTGTAATAATCATAACTCTGTGTAATGCTCATTGACATATTTTGTTCATTTTCACACTTTTAAAAAGGAATGTAGTTCATTATTAACATATAAACACTCAGTATATGACTATTGATTGAGGCTACTTATCAAAATAAATAAATAAATGAATAACATAACTATACACAGTTTAACTATCTTAATACATATTTCACTCTAATTTAATTAACTTAATTTGAGAGGCATTTAATAGTTTAGAATATTTAGAAGTTATATCTGAAAGAACATTAAGGTACAATGAGTTTCACTTTTTCTGATTTAGTGCAAGAGAGAGCTCTCTTCCTATACAAAGCTAATCCTTGCGTTGATGTTTGGAATTTCATGCTCTGTATTATCTATTATTTTCTTCAATAGTATTTTTTAATGTGCACTGTGTAATGACTACTGTAAAGGAATTATGTGTTTTTATCTTTTCTCCATCCCCCTGGTTACAGTCTTTTTTCTTTTTCCTTTTAAGTTGCTTGTTCTTTCATGATATCACTGACCCTCACTAGTTAAAGGGCATAAACTCCTTGCAATTGTCAAAATCCAGATTACATATGGTCCTTATCTAAATTCAGGTATCAGTGATAATCAAAATCAAAGTCCTTCTCAGGTGCCACTCTGTTACCTGTCATCTGTGTCCTATCAAGACATCTTTTCTCTCCTGCAATTGCTCATCTTCTTCAGACTTCTCTGGTTCATCAGAGTTAGGTTTTACTTTTACTTTAAGGTTTTTCACTGAGCTTTTTCTTCTCTTATCATTCTTTTCTCATCTACTGCTTGGTTATTTTACAGTCTAAATGAAAGAGCTTTAGAATCAACACCTCCAAGGAAATTTCCCACATTCTTTAGTGATCTTATTGCTGTTATCTGGGTGATTCTCTGTATATAAACAATGAAGTGGAAACTCAAGCTTTTGCTCACAGAAGAATTCACAGCTCCATCATACCTATTTCACACCAGTTTTGGTAATTTTTTTTATTCCTGAGGTTATATTAATAACAGATACTCAACTAAATTTGTTTTTCTTTCTTCAATATTAAACTGTTAGCACCTAGGCTTAGTTTTCTTTGTTCTATATATTCATAGATTGGTAGATAGATTATTAACACAGATATATGAAAGGTAGATAGATAGATAGGTAGATAGATAGATAGATAGGTAGATAGATAGATAGATGATAACAGATAGATAGACGCTACAGATAGATGATAGTAGATAGCTGAGAGATAGATAGATAAATAGATATAGATACAGATAGATAGATAGATAGATACATACATACATACATACATACATACATACATAGATACATAGATGATAGACAATATGTACATTTCTATACACCATCCTATGAATTCCATACATATCTTCCATATTCTAAGTTTCTTATAGCTGGAAGAAGCATGAAGTATATTGTGTTGTCATAAATTTGAAATCTCAGTTGCCGTAGGAGGTGACTGATGTCTTGAACAGAGTTGTCCAAACATTTAATGAGTCATCAGTAACTTTCTGCTGTACTTAAAGCCTTGGTAATTTTAGAGACTTTATTAATTTGACTGTCATAAAATGTAGATGTCTATAAACTCAATGATGGGTGTTTGTAAGATTTTTATATTTCTCTCACTTAATTAGTAATGCATGGATGGTAATATGCATGTGTGTGTTCAGGTAGCTAACTTAATTATTATTAAGTTATATAATTTGTCTTCTACAGATTTCCATCATCCCTAAATTCATGTACCTAAATCTTCTTGGTTAAATAATTTTTAAAGCATTCTTATTAAGTCTAACTAATATAAAACTCACTCTGCTTATCTTCCATCAATCCTATGTTGGAAATGGCACCCCTTAAATAAGTACCTATTTAACTCACCCACTAAAATATGGTCACTTGAATTCTTCACTCATGTAACTAGTATGCACTGAGTTCAGAAGTATGATGCATTTTTTTATATGCTGGTTGGCAAGAAGCATAATTCCTAATTTCAAGAAACATTTTAATGAGAGAGAAATAGAACACTAAAAATAGCTATACAACTAGGCCCTTCTGCAATCCTCCTGGCATGGAATAAAAGGACTGAGTGAAAACCTACAGGTTATTAAACAGATGTTTTGAGAGTATTTGAAGAGAAAGCAATAATCATTAGGAGCCAGCTTGGGCTCACAAAAATAACTTCCTTTTTGATAGAGGTACTAGACTAGCAAATTAGATGAATTTTATGGGCAAACACTGTTGATTTCAGCAAGCTACATTTGACCTCAATAAGGTTGTTTTATTGATATTCTTGGAAGAAAATGGGAAAATATTAATTAGAAGGCAAACAGTAATATTAATGGATTATACATGATAATTAATGTTCTACATTGGTTTGTTCACGTTTAAAAAAGAAAGCTATCAGGTTGAGCCTTATAGGAACTATATGGTGATCTAGAATGCACCAAAAAGAATTACTTTGAAAGTGACATAATCAAAAGAAAATCATTCTTTTCAAATATTTGAAATTACCTAAAATGATGGGATGTACTGACAATGAAACATGTATCACTTTAAGTACATATAAAAGTCCCCTTAACTTTGTGAGTATTTTAAAGATATATAAATAAAATCAGAACACAATATTGGAAAGTTATAGTTACATTTCATAAATGTTATTTTCTCTTCCTTATAACATGGAGATACTTTGCCACACAAGAACATATTTTTTTTAAAAAAATAAATTTAACCAAAGAATTTTAGGCATGATAATACTGTGATAAAACATACTCATTATCAATATTAAAACAAAAATATTCTAGAAAGTAGATCTAATCATGAAAAAGTTGTAAACAGATGATTTAGTTCTTAACATGCCTTTCAAAATGGCAGACAGAAGTTGCCTGTGACTATAATGTACTTGAAATGTGGCTAGAACTACTGAAAAACTGAGTCTTGAATTGAATTGAATGAAATCAAATTAAGTTAAAATTATACATCCATGAGAAGTTAGCATCTTGCATATTGTACAATAGAAACTGAGAAATTATCATTATAAAAGAAAGTTCTACTGAGCAGTATTGATTTGATAAACATCTGGCAAACAGATATTGGTTTGTGATAGGATAACTCAAACACAAACAAAAATAAAAACATTAATTGACAGCCCCTTTGAAAAGTAAAAAATTCAGGTTGAATTAGTGAAGAAGCCTTACGGCAAGATGAGACTTGAGATAACAACTTTTAGAATGTACTCTTTGAAACTACTTGTCAGTAGGTAAAGGTAAAAATAACATAAATATTTCCTTTAATTACTTACAAGAGGCAAATTTAGACCAGTAATAGCAAAATTTCATATTTAATCAATACTTTTTGCATTTATACTACTACAGAAGAATGTGATATATTTTTTGATTTAATTCCCACTTCAAATTCTGTGATATGGTATTAATTCCATGTACAATATTAGTATCATTCTCATTTTTTCCTAGGTAGAAGTAAAATCTTAGAAAAGTTAATATCATGAAATATTTCCCAGCCAGATAGTGTCAGAGCAGGGATTTCAACCCTCATTTTTCAGACACCAGCAGTTAAATATTTAAGTACTAAACTCCACTGCTTCTTATTCTATGGGGTCTCTCTTGATTAGACTTAGCGAACACATTTTCCTTTTGACAAAGGCCATTGGAAGAGAGTCTCTGGGGATATGTGGTACTGTGATCATTTAATCAGTTCATAACCTTTGCTAATCTGCTATCCTTCTTTCCTTTATTCCTTCCTACTTTCCTTTCTTCCATCCTTCTTTCCTTTTTTGACATAATACTTACATGTAGTAAATACAACACCAAATATAAAAATACAATGTATTTTTACTTTCAAGTAGCTAAGAATATTTGAAGTCATATGTGAATAGTTGTCACGGAGAGAAAGACAAACAAAGAAATAAGCAACTTTATAGAATAATAGGTTTAATCTTAGAGGATCTGGAGAAGGAAGTGAGGTCTATAAATCAGGAAAATCAGAGAGTTCTCTGTCCAATTACAAAGTAGACAGTTAAAGGACAAAGTGGGAGGGAGAAATTGGGATAGGGAGAGGTGAAAGGGCTTCCTTTTCTTGACTTGAGATTAGCCATTTCTAAGGGTGAACAAAGTAGTAACAAATAAAAGGTCAGTTGATTGATAAACACCACCTACAGCCAGCCAATACCAGACTAGGAAGCCAGTAGAGACTAGCAAAACTCTGGCAACAAAGTTGAACTTTCCAGAATGCTGTGGCCATGGCTAACAGCAGTCTAACAACTTTCCTATATAGGAGATCTTACAACTGTAAAGCTTATATATCAATAAAAGTAGCATAATAAATATATAATTTGCATTTTCACTTTTCAATATTCAGTCTATCTCCTCATGCTCATGCTTGTTTAAATCTTTAACAATCTGTTCTCTCAGTAACAGACACACGTGTATACACACAAAATTTGAATCAACAATTTATTACAAATTTAACTGTATAAGAAAATTGCAAGTATGACAAACAGAAATGGAAAAGACTAAAATGCAATCAAAAGAAATGGTTTCTTGAAAGAAGTCAATGGACTTTGTCTTTCCTTGTTTGCTAGTAATTTGTTTACTTAAGATACAATTTAAAGGTTTTTAATCTCTCAAAATATTCATGTAATGTGTCAATTTGTGATGTATTAATGAGAAAATCCAATTTGGACATGAAAACTAGAATAGGAAAAGAAATTCATTTTCAAATAAAAGAAATTAATTATGTGTTGTAGATATCATTAGAAACATTGGTGAAACTGTTTTCCCAGAATTTCTGTCTTATATTCTTAGAAATATTACTCAGGTCAACAGACATGGCTCAGTGGTTTGCAGGACCTGGGTTAAATTTCCTGTACCCACATGGTGGTTCACAACCATCTGTAACTCCAGGTCCAGGACATCCAACACCTTCTCTACAAGCAATCATGTAGTATACAAACATACATGCAGGCAAAGACTCATACCTAAGAAATAAAAATAAATAATATGGAGGTGGGAAGAAATGTAACTCTGAGGCAGACAAAATGGTCATAATAGTGCACAAACTCTGCTTTAGCATCTAAAATGATGAAATAAAACAAGGAAGAGTTTCATTTTGAGTGTTGAAAACCAGCATGTTATATAGGAATTTTCTCTGAATTGAAGCATTCCCTCTGAGAGGTATAAGAATGTTTGTAAAACTAACAAACTTCAAACAATTGACAAGGTTTAGGAAGTTCACAAATTCATAAGACAAACAGGTCTATCCAAAGTGTTGTATACAGAACAGACAACAGCTGCTCAGAGGAGGGTCTTGAGAGGAGTTGCCTTCAATTTGAGTAGAGAGCTTCAAGAGCACAGCTTTTGTGGGTAGTCACTTAAGCTATGATTGCCTTTTCAATGATGCAGATGCCCAAGAGTCATTCCATAATCTTATAATGAATGCCCCCCCCCCCAAAAAAAATCTCTTTTGGATCAGTAAGCTATACTAGAATGGAATCCGTTCTTTTGTATTCTATCAATGCCCATCAAAGGTCATCAGATATGTGTTGATATTTCCCCAGAAAAAGTCACATATAACAAGTAAAGATGGGGTCCCTGTAAGACACAAAGGCATGTGATGGTGGCTGTCTTATTTAGCTTGCTATTGACCAAATCGAATCAGTGAGCGAAGGGTTTATTTGGCTTATATATCTCCAGTTATTGGGAAGAAGAAAAGTCAGAGGCCTAGAGTAAGGAGATGAAGTAGAAGCCAGGCTGCTTCCTGGCTTACTCGGCCTGCTTTCTTTTACCATCCAGAACCACAGCTCAGGACTCACCATGCCAAGGGATCTGACTCTCCCCTATCAGTCTTTAGTCAATAATAAGTATGACAGAGTAGCCTACAGTAGGCATTTTCTCAGCTGCGTTTCCTCTTCCTAGATAAGCCTAGATTGCGACAAGGTGACAGCAAACTAATCAGGGCAGTGACATAAAGAGTGCAATACACAAGCAACCACACTTCTGTGAGGAGAGCCCCACTTGAAATGAGAAGAACGAAAGAGAAAGTTCAGTGGATCTCACTGCTCCGTGTTTCAGAAAACCTGCCACAGACGCTGGCAACCTTAGCAGTGGAATAAGTGTCTTACAGCTTACAGGAGATGCTCTATGTTTTCACAGGGACTTTGTTACTTCAAATGAACTTACTCTCCTTATTTCCAAGCTGCTGAAGCATGGAAAACAGCCTGGTGGTCAGTATGTATTGCTACTGTTTTCAGTCCCATCATCTTCCTAAGGTACAACGAGCTTCCATTTAAATCAATCAAGTTGTACAAGCTATGAAAATCCACCATCTTAATCAACAAGTGTTCAGCTGACCCTGGTATCAGGTGCATACTGCAGACATTGACACCTTTTTGTTTTTCCTACAGTCCAATGCAGAGTGCCCCGTTATGTTTCAGTTCACGGGTGAAGATAAGAACACACTGCCGAGAAAACTTGCCCTCTACCCCATATTTTTGGTGCTCCATGATGCTTCTGAATATCATCTTTCTGTGTAGCTTCTTACTTTGTTGTCACACATAGATCATTCAAACTCATGGGTTACAGTTAAAGAAGCCATAGGGAGAAAATTCTATTGAACACATCAGGGCCTAAGACCTGAATAGCTTTTTGGGGGGCATGAGTGCCACACAAAACATTTCTTTAAGAGAAAACTAGCTACTCTCAATATCACCATTTGTAAACATAGGGGACCACTGATCTTCAGATGTGCAAATTTCAATATAATATAAAGTCACAGGAAATGTGGAAAAAAGTAATCTGATGTGTCCAAAGCAACGCAATTGAAATCACTTTCTAACAATTGTCCTGACAAAGAATTCAAAAGAATGCTTATAAGGAAACTGAAAGAAATCCATGAAACAAAATGCAATTCAGTGAAATTAGGAAAACAATTCATACTATGAATTTGAAACTCATTAAAGGAAAAAAACAGAAATCATGAAAATGAAGAACTCAATATACAAAATTAAGTCTGAGTGTAAATCTTCTACAGCAGCTAGATTATTTAGAGGGACAATGTTAGATCTTAAAATCATGTCATGCCAACTAAATAATAAGACAGATATATCTTAATGGAGAGAGCAATGCAAACTTATGAGATGACAGTTAAAGAACAAGTCGTTATATTTTTAGTGTTTCTTAAGGGGAAGGAGTGTAAAGGTGTAGAAAGCATAGAGACAGGAGTAATATTTGGAATAAAAAATGTATTCTTCAGTAATGAGGAAAATATGATAATTCAAACACAAGGAGTCTGTAGTTACTAGACAGATGTGATTAGATAATATTTTCTCGAGAGTGTATTATTTGCAAATTATCAAGTACATAAGGCAAAGATATGATGCTGCATGCTGGACTAGAACAGTACCAGTGACATTTACCCCTATTTTATTAGTAGTGTATCTCCCAGCAGGAACCTTAGAAAGTCAAAGGGAATGGAATGGAGTATTCACACACATTTACAGAATAATTCATCCATAGCTACACTGTGCACTCTTTTCACCAACACATGTAACATTCTCTCATGTACATTAAGTCATAAAGCAAGCCTTAGCAAATTCAGAAAAAAGAAAGGAAGAAAAAGAGAAAGAAAGGAGAAAAGAAAGAAAGAAAAAAGAGAAAGACAGAAAGAAACTCCATCATACATCTTTATGATCATATGGACTATAACTGGAAACCAATAAGAAAAAAATTTAGAAACAATACATGTACATGAAGAACAAGCAAAATATTTTAAATGGATATGAAATAAATAAATTTAATTAATCAAGTAAAAAATTTTATATAATTGCTCACTGAAGAAATAAAAAATTAAAATTCTAAAGAAATGAAAATAAAAGTGAAACAAAATACAAGCTGTGGAGATATAAGACTAAAACAACAATATGAAAAAAGTTTATAATAAAAATTATCTGCATCAAAATGAACAAAATTTCAAAAAGTCAGACAAATTGTGTATCTTAATAAAGACTAAAATAAGCAATATAAAGGTTAGACAATAGTTATTTTGTGAAAGCATAAACGAAATCAATAAAAATTTAATCAGCTATTGCAACAGTACCTTGTTTTATTTAAAAAAGCAAGAAGAACAAATAGAAAAAAATAAAATAATAAGTATTAAAGGAGGGTACAAATACAAATACTGTCACAAGGGATCATCAGGGAGTATGATGAACATGCTTTCAACAGGCATGGTTGTGCAGTCTGTAATCACAGTACTTGTGTTGGGGAGGCTTAGGTAGAAATATCTCAATACAAGGCCAGTTAAAATTATTTAATGAGTTCCAGTCTAGCCTAGGCTACTTGAAAATTCATATCTGTTTGTTATGCCTCAAAAACTAATACAATCCAAAAATCACCAAGTATAGAAAGGTTGTATTTCAGTTGAATGAATACTGTAAATGACAATTCCTTAGCAGCATGATATGGGGAAATTAAAACATTTCCTTTAAGATACAGGACATGACAAATGTCCACCCTGTCTGTTGCTACTCAAAATAGTTCTAGAAATTCAAGCAAAACAGTGAGACAATTGAAGGAAATAAAAGGCATACGAATAGTAAAGGAGAAAGTCCCTTATTTTTGTATTATTTTTGTATTATGTGATTCTATGCATAGAAAAAAATGACTGCTAGAAAGATAGGATTGGAAAACTGATAAAATTTAAGAATATAAAATTGAACATCCAAAATCAGTAGATTTCTACATACCAGTGACAAACTTGATGAGGAAGACATCATAAAACATTCTCAGTAGCTGCATACGTTTTCTATAACTAGTGATTAATTTATCCAAAAAATGAAAGACCTCTACAGTGAAAATTAAATGCATTGATCAAAAAAATTAAAGAGCATACACAAAGGAAAAATATGTTCTAAGCTTGTGGGCTTGGAGAATTAATGATATTGAAATTGTACATACTACCCAAAGTTATCCACAGACTCAACACAATCCTCATCAATACATCAATGGCATTCTTTACAGTATTGGGAACAGCAATCCCGATATTTATATAGAAGCATAAAAGACCTCAAGCAATTTGAAAATGAAGAGTCATCCTGGAGGTATTATAATTTCTAATTTCAAAAAATAACAGAAAAATTGTAATCAAAATAACACATTACTGATATATAAACCTATGGAGTGAATAGAGATTCCAGGAAAAATAATCAGCAATAATTAATACTGGACTAGAGTAGTACAGGTCATGTTTTAAAAGCAACAAAAACACACATCAAAAAAGGACAAAAATCACATTCCTGTCAGTAAGTGATGCTCAAAAACTGCTTATCGTATCACAAAACTGAAATGCAACGTCTTTTTAGTTTGTTTTTCTTAATTTGAAATAGTTTTTCAGACAATGTATTTTGATCATATTCCTCCCCTCTCCCAATGCTTCCAGATCTTCCGACCTCCCTACCCAGGCAGCTTTACATTTCCTCCCTTTTCAGAATAAAGACTAAAACACGCAAACAACAACACCATCAAAATAAAATAAAAACCCCAAATGAAAATCAAAATGGAGGCAAATAGGAACAACAGAGAAGGTCTCAGTTCAGGCTCCCGTTCAGGTGCAGTCTGGGACTGAGCACTGCTAATCTGTACTGAGAAGGGGTCTCCGGGTTCTTCTTCAAGCAATCTCACACGCATTTTGTAAGTTACTGTTCTATTGTTGTGAAGAGACACCATAGCCAAGGCAACTGTTAAAAAAGAAACCATTTAATTAGGGGCTTGTTTATGGTTTCCGAGAGTGAGTCCATTATCCTCCTGGCAAGAAGCAGGGTGGCAAGTAAGTAGGCAGGTGCTGAGCACTTAACGTCCTGATCCACAGTCAGGCAGAGAGCAATATTAAGCCTAGTATGGGCTTTTGAAACCTCGATGCCTATCCCCAGTGACATATCTCCTCCAACAAAGCCACTTGACACAAAACTACTTGACAATGCCATACCTCCTAATCTTTGCCGAAAATGTATGGGAGGCATGACAATAGGTAGCAGGCGTGACAGCAAGAGCAGTAAGCTCCAGTGAAGTGGAGGCTTTTAATTTCAAACCCTTCCCCCAGGGACATATTTTCTCCAGCAATCCCGTACCACCCAAACCTGCTCAAATATTGCCACAAACTTGGAACCAAGTTTTCAAATTCTTCAGACTATGGATGCCATGTTTTTTTTTTTCATTTAAAGTATCACATTATATGAACTGAAATATGATAGAGACAGAATAGCAAATATTCTATGGGAATTAAAATAAGTAGTTGAAATGTAGAATATTGATTACTGGAAAAAGGGAGGCTGGAAAATATCTCCTGAAGAAAAGTTACAGAGAAGGAGGGATTTGCAGTGTTCCACTGCACGATGGTATCGGTAAAGTGTGAAATAAGCTTTTATATATTTCATGAAAATATGGAAGAGAGGAGCTTGAGGACTTTAAATGTAAGGAAATGATGCAGAGAGGTACATAGTAATTACCTTTATCAGATTAGTACACGCTGTATGCGTGTGTTGAAATATCACACAAACCTTGTTACTATGAACAACTAATATCTGTTAATAAGAAACAATGAAAAGATAAATGGAGTTCATATATCCCCTTATAAGAATAACTACAAAAATCCTATGTAGACGAGTAAAATTTATAATAATTGTTGCTTTCCAAGAAGATTAAGTGTTTGAGTGCTGTGAAAATTTGTATGGGACAAGTGAAGTTTTGAGCAAATGTGAAGTTTTTCAGGGATTGTATGGCTGATATGACCCTACCATGGCAAGGACCCCAATGCCTTAGACCCTTGGGAAATAGGAGAGCCTTAGAGTGAGAATGTTGGTAGTACGTGCAGGAAATGTCCGCCATAGCTTTTTCCTCTGATGTTTATGATGTGATGATTGTTCTTCCACAGAGAATACTCCTATAGAAATAGAGACTACCTGAAGTTTTTTCCCTGTTCGGCCACAAAGCATAAGCTTCACCTCCTAGTTAAACTGTAAATAATAATAGTCTTCCCTTTCCAAGTATATATAAGAAATGCTCTATGCTTCTAGGGTACTGTGGTTGGTGATTTGGATGAGAAACCCATAAGCTCATTTATTTGAATGTTTGGTCCCCAGTTAGTGCAACCGTTTTGGAATGATTAGGAGGTGGTTGGAATGATTGGCATTGGGAAGGAGGTGTATTAGCTTTGATCATACCATTCCCAGTCCTCTACCCCATCTGTTTCATGTTTGTGAAGCCGATGTAAACTTTCCCTTACTGCTTCCAGCACCATGTTTTGCCTGTTGCTCTCATACTCCACGCCATGATGGCCACAGACTCAGCCTCTGAACTGCAAGCAAGGCTCCAGTTAAATGCTGGTTTTCATAAGCTGCCTTGCTCATGGTGTCTCTGCACAGCAATAGATAAGTAACTAAGACATGTGCTTTCTCCAACAGAGAGCCCTGATCATGCAACTCCAGCTTTTCTGTATATATGTCTTTGCATAGGTCCTTTTTCAAATCCCTTGTTTCTTCTATTCAGGGTTCCTGTGAATCCTAGACATGAAAAAAAAAAAAAAAGAATCTTAGAATTGGTAACTGATGGTTTTTAGTGACTCTCTTACCCTGTGAGGAAAAGCCACGAAATACGACAGAACCCACTAGCAAGAATTTCATTGTGGAAGAGAGAAGGGATAACTGTGTTCAGGCCTGCTGAAAGGACATGTGAGAGAAGCGGGAGGGGGGGTTGCCTTTTAAGGACCACCCTGCATGCACACACACACAGGCCCATGTGGCTATTCCATGCATGCACATAGATCATGTGGTCACGCCACTCTCGATTTATGTGACCATGCTGTGCATGGGTTACATAGGACATATGACCCGGAAATGACTAGGGGGAAATGACTAAGTGTCCCGCTGGGGCATGTGTGATCATGGGGGCATGGCTGGAATTACTATCAGTAACAAGAATACAGAACTGAGACGTCCTTGAAAATGTGGTTTCTTTCTTTATTCTTAAAAAAAAAAAAGAGAGTAAGAGGTATTGCAAAGTCAGAAGGACTTAGATGGATATGCACCAGAAGTCTGTTTCTGTTATAAATGAAAGTACAATAAGGACTCAGTTTTGAACTTGTGTGCCCCAGATACCATGGGACTTCCATAAATTTCAGGATCGAAATCCTCCTTACTTTTCCTTAGGGAAAAGTAAAATTGTTTTGCAATCTGAGAAACAAAACTTCCATCAAGATTTGGGACATTGAGCTAGGCGGTAGTAGGCACGCCTTTAATCCCAGCACTCACTCAGAAGGCAGAGGCAGGCAGATCTCTGTAAGTTCGAGACCAGCCTGGTCTACAGAGTGAGTTTCAGGACAGGCTCCAAAGCTACACAGAGAAACCCTGTCTCAAAAAAAAACAAATAACAAACAAAAGATTTGGGAAGTTATGATTATTACATGGGAATTTTACTTAGGATCATCATCTTTACTAATCTGCTCTTATCTGACATTTGTTAGTGCATCCAAATGTTTTGTATATCATGTGTGCTCAAGACTATGGTGTCTATTGCTACTTCATTTAGAAGCATAGGGTTATTAATATTATTTCTGATTAATATCATTAAAAACATCCTCAGGTGGTAGCTCCAAGTTGTCATGATTCTCCCCAACCTTCATCCTGATACAGGCAGGGGCATTTTCTATCCTTTTATGTAAAACAGTAATTTGGACCTTGTGATCTTATGTGCACTAATACCATCATGGATCTTTACCTCCCATTGCCATGGGCCTGGAATCATCTCACAACCCAGTCTTCTTGTTGGTTCCCTTGTTTGTGCAAATTTTCCATTGGTAAAGTATTTGCCTGTTGTGCACAAGAGCCTGCCAACACAAAACAAAATGAACAGACAGGAACCTTTCATATATGTCTGAAATGAATTTGTCTGAGACACATGGCTTAAAAAGGCATATTCTACATTCAAATGGCTGCAACAGCGATAACTTTGTATCACATAAAATTATATGGGTTTAAATAAAATCAGCTTGAGTTAAAACTGTATTTCCTCTGATCTTCTTAGAAAAATAAGCGTTATTCTCCATTCTCTCCCAAACTTTCTTCCTTCATGTTAAATCTGTAAAGCCGTATTGCCCATATGAGAACTATGAAGAGTTTAACATAAGTAATATAGTCAACTCAATTTAGTGCTTGAATTATACTTTGTATGCAATTCAATTTACTTGTTATTACAAGAGAGATAAGAAGACACAGCTATAAAATATAAATAAAATGATATGTTGACAATTTCTCTCTTAATCTATATAAATGTTTACAAACAAACCAGACTTCTGTTTCATAGTGATATGGGAAGAAAAATATTTAAAAACCATTGTTGAGTTGATAAATGTGCTCAGATAATTCAAATTGAATCTATAACATCTTGTTCTGTACAAACAACTTACCTTCTTGCCTCGGATTTTCAGAACTCGCCTATAGGCTATGGGAATTGGTTCATAGGAATTTATATTTTAATTTATGTATTTCTTGTAGAGCTTTCCACATCACATCTGTTGGTCTGATTGAGTTTCAGAGATTTAATCCATGATGAAAATGGAAAACTTACCTGAGAGTTAACTTTCAATATATTATTTGGGAAAAAAGTCATTTATTTTACTTTCAACTTTTAATCTATTATGGGGGTTTATACCAACCTCATTCCTATGCTTTTATGAGGATAGAAGGATCATTTCTCATTTCAGATGAAGAAAATCATCCACAAGAAAAAGATATAATTATTATGATTGTACAGTAAATTATGAGCAAATTATGCTTAAAACAATTGTTTTAATAGCATAATTACAGTTTTTATTATTGATAAGATATTAGTAAAATGAAATAACTTCTTGCCTTCAAATTCTGACATTTAATGCTAATCTTGCCAGTATTTATGCATATGCTGGCCATAATTCAGTAGCTAAAAACAACAAAAGACGTTCCCTTTTCACACCAGCAGAAACTGACTTCCAAATTAAAACTGCTTCATATATCACATCTTTTCACAATAGGAATTGATGATCTATTATTTCATTGGGTTTGAGACTTTTGACAAGAGAAGTAAAATGGTCTGGTAATTCAGAGAATTAAACTGTGTGGATGATCAAGATTAAATTCTGCACAAAGAAGAGAAAAAAAGCAGAGTGAAATTCATATTGATATCAGACAAATGTTTTGATGAAGGCTTAGAAAAAAGAATAGACACTAATCAAACCAAGTATCATTCATACATGATACACAATGAAACTGAGAACAGATGTGAAGGGTTGATGTTACAGCAGTAATGAATAATAAAGCTATTCAATGCAGACCCCCACTTTACCTGATTATTGCTCGTTCTTTGCTTGGATTATATATGAGAAAAGTCCATTGGTAAAGCACTAAATAAATCTTAGTTATTGAATCCACTATCAATTCGTCACCCCCAAATGACTCAATGCAATAGCTTAAGTCACCTACACAGAGCCTGAATCAGGACAAAAACTGTTTAGAGAAATAAATCTAATGGCAATAAAAGATATGCTATTGAAGTAGTAATAATTACAGTAATACTGAAAGCATGTTGCATAAGTGTTCATCTGTCACTTGTGCTCCATTTTTTTCTTCACATTTTATTTTCAGAAACACCAAGAACTGTATTATTGCCCCCATTTTAAAGATAAGAAATCTAACTCAAAGAGGTTGACTTAATTATTCAACCTCACCTGACCAGTAAGTAGAAGAGGCAGGATTCACGCGGGTCCTGTGACTCTAAAGCATCTATGCTATAGTCCCACTAATGATCTTTATGTGATCACACATTTATCTCAATTGCTCTGAGGCTTGAAGACCCTTTGAAGACTAGAAGCCTACTGTAGGTCTAAATAAGACATTTCAAATTTCTTAAAATAGAAAATCTGGAAATTCTACAGATACTGTTATTACTGTGTGCAAATGGCAACTTAAGGCCATGAGCTTATTTAAAACAAATACCTTGACGCTCATAATTTAGTTTGACAATGTGACATATAACTAATAATGTATTGTGGTATGAAAGATTCAAAAGATGTTACAGAACAGAGTTTGCAGGAGATATTTGATGAAGGCACGTAGCCAACAAGGAGGCAAACAGGTTCAATACCAGGTGAGGAAATTAGTCCAAAGCACTTTAAGACAGCACTAGGTCTAAATAGAAATATGTAGGCATGTGTGCTCACTTCCGTGGGCCAAGTATAACATATGTGACTGTGACAACTTCAAATTCTCAATAATCTAGCCTATATTCCATGTATGTAGAGTACAAGAAGTAGTAAGAGATGATATATAGTTCTGTAGTTTTAATATGTAACTTGAATGATCTTGCATAAGATTAAATGTTGTAATCTATCTGGAAATGCTG
The DNA here is from genome assembly GCA_902168325.1 of Peromyscus nudipes. Lineage (NCBI taxonomy): Eukaryota > Metazoa > Chordata > Mammalia > Rodentia > Cricetidae > Peromyscus > Peromyscus nudipes. The sequence goes on along the minus strand of CABHPH010160272.1, from coordinate 16,486 downwards.
GCCCAGATCTATCACTATGTACTTGTAATTTGTTTAGCAAGTATTATTTTTCATTGAAAGAAACTTCTCATATGTTAAATTTTTGTCTATCAGGGTACTAACTGGAAAATTTCAATTGATTTTTTTCTTTAGACTGTATATACTTCACTGTGGAATACATAATGTACACTGGTTTAGTTTTTACATTTATGAATTCTTAGGAATTTGTGAAGGGGATATACATGGATGTATAAGTGTGTGTGTGTATGTGTGTGTGTGTGGGTGTGTGTGGGTGTGTGTGTGTGGGTGTGTAGTCAAGTAGTCAATAAGAGCTGTCTTCATCTGTTGCTTTTCACGTTTTTGTATGATTTTATGTTTTTTTTTATTTTCAGATAATGTTTCTTCACTGAACTTATAGCTCATTGATTGGCTAAACTGGACAACTAGACTTCTCAAAATATTGAGTTCTTAGATCAGTGAAAGACTGTCTGAAAATATAAGGCAGAGAAGTAATTGAGGAAGAAATTCTGATGTCAAAATCTGGTTTTTACACTTATTTTCACAGGCAAGCACATGCATACACAAACACCATATATATACACACACACAAGAAAACCACACAGATTTTACTTGATTTGTTATAATACGATAAATATAGTCATCAACATTCTTCATTTTCAGAATTTTCATTTATACTTGCTCAACTCATCGCATAAATTTTGATTCAAATTTTATAGCTAGAATTTCTTATGAGTCTCTAGATTCATGCAAGCTAAGTAAAACAAATAAAATGAAACCAAAAAGAAAATCTATCTTTATGCCAAGCCTCTTGTTTTCTAATAGCATACAAACTATGTAATTAGAGTAACTAAGGTCTCCAGACATTCCTCCTATATTTGTGTCCATTACAGCCAAACAAACTAGACCAGAAGGTCTAGAAAGGCAGATCAGGAAGAGGCTGAGACTCTACTTGATTAGTCACTTAGGACCTGTGTAACAAAAGAATCTAGTTCAAATTAACAGTCTGCTAGAGACTAAAGAAGACACCGTGGACAGCCTACAAGGGAGGCTAGCACAGACCATCGGGAGTGCCAGAGCTGGGTGAAAAAGGGGAAGACAGATTTTGGGATCCATAGACTACACATACTGAGGGAAATGAAGGCTTTCAAGCAGCTTTGCTTGAATCCACAGGACTAGCAGAAGACATCCCAGTTGTACCACTGACATGAGCAGAGAAAGTGGCACTACAGGGGGTAACAATTTTCCTTCATACTCAGTGTGCTTACACATGCAACTGCACACTCCCAATCAATTGTTATTTACTGCCTGTCACCCACCTTCTACAATCTCTCTTTCAGGTACCTAGGGATGTTCCTAGTTAAATAATGTGTTATATATCCATCTGTTGGAACAGTGTCTGGCACTGAAGACACACTCTGGAATATTTTAAAAATTACCAAATACATGTTAAACAAGTGAACAAGTAAAAAATGGTATGGTGTTCTGTTAAAGTCATCTAATTATTAGAGCTCATTAGTTTCTTAGGGAGGACATGCGTAAACAGAGAAAAGGAAAAGACAAAACATCAGAGATTTGTAAATAGAGATATATGAGAAGCCAAACAAAAGCATTTTTTCCCTTGAATTTCCTTGGTTTTTTTAAACTATGTAGTCAAGATAAAACCCAAATAAGTTATTCTTTTCTTTTCTTTTCTTTTGCTTTTGTATTATCTGTCTGTATGGCACTGACCATGGTATTTCCTTGACAGAAAATTTTATTTGGAGATTTATAGTCATTTAGGATCTTGACCTTTCATCTTCTCTCCAAAAGCAAATTGGAGTAAGCTTTGACTTTGCTTGTTATCATTGAAAAAAAATATATTTCAGACAAAACTCTGCTTTCTGTGGCTAATGCACAGTTTCTTATTCATGTGTTCATTATGAGTGAACTTGACCATTGCAATAGTTCTCATAATCGCTTCCCTACCGTTAGAACAATTTTTGATGATATCATCCTCATGCTTCACTTACTTAATTAGACCCCAGCGCATCAATGAGTCATTTTAACTCTCTTCTGCAAAAGCTTTTCATGCCCAGGGCTAACCCCTGTCTCTAAGTTTTATGCGCTTCTATATACCCAAGCCTGTAGGATATTGGAGTATAGTTTCTGTCTAGATAATTTCAGTAAGAGTTTTTTGATAGCAGGGTGAATATGTAGCCATTTCCTTCTTTGTCTTCTGAGTATGCAACAGAGGTGACGTTTGCTGAATACTGCCATGTGTGAAGTCACATACTTGTACATGTCATATTCATGATTTCACTTAATGTTAATATTTAAGTCATAGATATTAGTGTAAAATGTCATTAGACTCAGAGTATAATACAAAATTTATAAAATAGAAAACTAAGTCTTTGCTCCTAGCTTAGAAGTAAAGATTTTTAATATTTTGATTGACATGTTTGCATATAGTTTTTCTACTGATTTATTAAGCACATTATAGGATTATGCTGGTCATGAAACTATCTATGTAATCAATCACAATCATCTCATAATCTTTTAAAATATTTTAAAACATCATGTATAATAACTATGGACTCAATTTAAGCTTTTTTTTATAATGGACAGACAAAATTTCAAATGATAGAATTAAAAGTACAGGTTATATGAAAGGGAAAGTGAGCTAGCTACCTACCTGAGGAAGTGGGAGAAGGGATAAGTAACGTGAAAGAAGTTCAAAACAGGTATAAGAAATCATACTATTTTGTATTTATCTAAAATTACATATAATGCATATATATATGTACATATATACAGTTTAATGAAGTAATGCCACTTAAGATGATAATGCTTCCCACAAGAGCCAGAGACTATCAAAATAAAAAAAGCCAGTAGAAACCTTCTGATTTGTATTGGGCGAGAAGTCCAAGTGATTTCCGAAACAGTATAGTTCAGTGTTGTTGCTGTTGGTTGCTTGTGAGAAGTTAAAGGTAAGTCCTTGTTGCTGGAGATACCATGCACTTTGAATGCAGGACTCTGGGCATTTGACCTGGATATGACATTAAAACCTCCTATTGGAGGACTAGCTTTTATTGTACCAGGAGGGGCTATCCAAACTGCCAAGAGAGGAAAGTAATCAGTAGTCCTGCCCAGCAGTGATACCAAGAATCATAACAGTGGCCATCATGACAGGATAACAGTAAAATAGCACCACTTCTATCTTGGCAGTAACCAATATCTTTGTAATTAGACTTACGATCCACTTAACAGAAAATATGCCTGGTACAATAAACCTTGTCAACCACTCGTGGCTATGTATGTTTGGATAAGTAAACCTACATATTTCTTCCATTAATCTATACAGAAAGTAATGAAAATGTGGAATTACTCACTATAATTGTAAACATGTGGATCAGTTTTCTAGGGAAATGAAAAGTGTAGAATAAAAAAAACATATTTAAATGCAGGATTTTCTAAACTTGTGCTAAATCTATGATCTACTTATTTCTGGAATACCACTCCAAAATTCTTGGCAAACAGTGTTGGTCAATAGTTAGTATCATAATGGCTACCAATCACAAAAGAACCTTTTTCTCAGCATGACCTGAGTTAAGAAGTTTCATGGTATCATTTTCACAGCTGTCTCTAATTCCTGGCTGAGGCAATACAGACCAAAGGATGGATCAGGAAGAGGAAGAGATCATGCTCAAGCTGGTGTCACTAGGCCTATGTCCCACAAGATAATTTCTTCCATTTACATATATTTTATTTTTTTTCAGAAATTATTTCTTCAGAAAGTAAAATTACAGCTCTCTTTTAAACTATAGGCTACAGATCTCAAAAAAAATGTATACACAAGTATTCACAATAGACAAATTTAGCACAGGTTATGTGGGAAATCCTCTTCAGTAGGGAAGACCATTGCCAAATTTATTTGCAAAAGCTTAAGGACCAAATGGAAAGAGAGCTCATGGTTTATGAGTGTATTTGCTAGGACACTGTTTTGATGGTGGTACCAGTAAAACTTTCTTTGACATAAATTGGTCAAGCAGAAGGTTAACATCTACATGGTGCTGAATAAGACTTTGTGGACAGGTTTGTAGTCTCCTCAGAATTAGCCTGTTATTTCTATTATTGTGTATGTGTCCCTCTGAGACAGCCTAGTATTTTTTTACAGTTTATTTGAAGGTAATTATGTGGGAAATTCACAATTATTCCAGAATACATTATAAGCATGGGACCTTAAATTGGGTAACTGTTCCAAAGAGCCTGCTTCATCCAACAGCTTATAAAAGAAAGCTCTCTACTCCGTTGTTGCTCTTTCCTTAATATTCATAATTACTTGCCATGATTAAAAAGATCAAGTAATTCTCACAAATAATCCAGGTTGATAAAGCAAATCCCAAATAACACACTGAATTTGAAGGAGTTCTCTGAAGTATTACTAACTATAAAATAACTGCAAACAGAATATATTGCCATGAAAGCTTGGTTTTAAATTAACAAATACAACAAAATATGTAAGAGATGACCTGGAAAGATTTGGGGGAACGATACATATGGCTGGTTTTGGTTTTGCCTATTCACTGAATAGAAGCATGGGAGTTAGGAGAGTGTGTCAAGCAGAATCCACATTTGATGTGACAGAGTTAATTAGCCAACACAAATATCATAGCACACTAGCATATTTAACAACATGACCTTCAGTTGTTCCTGGGGGACTCAACCCAACTAATAAAAACTTTTTTTTTTCTGAATTGACAGCTGCTGGTAGTCCTGTGTGTTTAAACAATCTCTTCCTTCTAAAACAGGCTTTTCCTTAATTTTGTGATATTCCTCTAAGGCTGATGAATCTAAACTAACATCTATGATAGTTTAGCTTCTGCACACAGGCCAGTTTCACAGGCAGCCAAGGGATTAAGAATTACTCCAAATCTAGGACTAGGAAAGGCCACAGAACAGGAATAGACTGGAAAGCTCTGAGTAAAAGGATTAATACTGATCCTAGATTATCACAAAAGTCATCAAAGTAGTCTCCTAGTGTTGGTCTCCCCTCCAGATGCTCACTTTTCGGTGGCCTGCATCCATTCTTTATCTTGAGCACATCTTTGTTCATTTAAAATGTGCATTAGTCACTTCCAACTGAAACATCCACACCATCCCTGGAGCCTTCTGGCCACTGCTTATTGTCAGTACTCTTTAAAAGTGGAAACTTAGCAAGCCTGCTTTTTGTTGTCTTTGTTTTACAGCAGCCTTCCATTCTTTCCACCTTCTCTTACAGAACCACTCTCAACACATATATGAAATGCCTTTTTATTTCTAGTAATATTTTGATATATCCTCCACTTAGTTCAGGAATGGACTATTTATTTTTGCTTTGTATCTCTTAAACACTTTGATTTCAGGTAATGATAAGTTCTGCATGTCCATAAGTTGTTTCCGTGTAGTTCAGAACCACTCAAGCTGCTTGTTGCTCTAAGTACACCTTTGTTATACAGTTGCTATCCAGGGGTAAATAAACAGTCACCTACAGACACTTCACTGTATGACTTCCTTTGAGCTGCTATGACAAATACCATATGCTAGATGCTTAGCAAGAGCGCAACTATGCTTTACAGAGTTTTAGTGTCTGGCATTCCTAAATTAAAGCATTGGCATATTTGGTGACAGTTGACAGCCCACCTAAAAATTCATAAATGAAGCTTTCTCTGTCCTCATATGTTTACAATGGAGTAAACTACATAGAAACTGCAGATTTTAGAGAAATATTGAGCTTCAACATCATAAAAGACTAAGCTTTTTATTTATCCCCAGTATTCCAACTTTAGTGATCAGTATTGGGAGAATATGGAGAGGGGGTGGTTAATCGGTATGCTAACACCAGAAAAATAATAGAGAAAAAAGGTCTCATGATCTCAAATTCTTCTGGGGATCAATGTGAGCTTTGGATTTAAGTAGAAAAGAATTGGGACAGAGGGTAAGAGATATGCAGAGTTTAGCAGTGATGATAAAGATTTGATCTAGTTGATCACTTCTTTGCTTCTGGATCTGTGGAGTGATTAAAATTTCATATCTTTTTCATTGCTAAATAAAAAGTGTCTGTTTCCTATGACAACCACTTCTCCTCCAGGGTACAGTTTCACTGTCATGGATAAATGTCTCATTTGGTCAGAGATCTGGGCTGTGAGGTGATGCTCTCCTTGGAATCCAAGGTGACTGTAGGTTTAGAACAATGATTTATCTCTGTACCATTAGCTAGAAGACAGGCAGATCAAAATGAAGGAAGAGATGCAAAGGTTTTATCATGTTTAGTTAGCTTGGGAGCACAAGTCAAGAGTCAATGCTTTCTTAGCAAAAGCATTTTTTAAGTGCTCATATCTATCCCTTCTTAGGTTGAACATTTTCAATCTTAAGAGAAATGAGTTGGTTCATTGACTTCAATGATAACCTGTTACATAAGAGGGTCACAGACTGTAATGTCAGAGGTATATAAGTTAAGAGAGAGAGAGAGAGAGAGAGAGAGAGAGAGAGAGAGAGCAAAAATTATTCTAGCCTGAAAGTAGAAGCTTCATTATGAAGCATAATATAAGGAAAAGTCAAAGGACTAATTAGGTAAGATTTAAAGAAGGGAGACATCTTTTCTTTTTTTTAAAAAAACTCCATAAAGATTTGCTGCTAAGAGTGAATATTGGTGCAAGGTATTTAGTTTGGGGTACCAGGGAACCGAACAAAAACCTTTCCTTATAATCTCCTGGCTTTAGTTATTTTTAGAATAAATGATTCTAGTTTTGGTTTTGCCATTAACAAAGCATCTCGTCATGTAGTGAAGAAATGGCTTCAAACATGTCCTATCAATTTGAGCTTTCCAAGTGCTAGGATTCAGGGCATTGCCACCATGGCCCATAAGACTGAATTTTGACTCATAATTCTACTCTTGTTTGACCAATTTTCTCAGAAACATCATCGATCAAATATCAAAGATGAATTCTTTCTCATCTTTGAAATGAAATATTTCCCTGTTGGTAGATGAAGGGGAGGGTAAGTATCAGATATCTAAAAGTCTGCATGAAATAAAACCATTTCTCAAATGTAAGTAAGTCACAGGTATAGGAGAGTCTCTTACGGTATCTCTCTAAAGTCCAACCTAAGCTTAGTTTTGTATACCCATTAGGTGATATTTACCACTATAAAAGTCTATTCAGGTTATTTTGTTAAAAGTTTTTTCCCATAGGATATTAAGAGGCAACAGTTACAAAGTTTTCAAGAAAAATTCAAAACACAGGAGCACATGTTTAATGAAATATTAGTTTCAGTATAAAGATTCATTAGAGTCATTTTTCATGAGTTTTAAATGCATTTCAGGAAGGTCAAAACCATGGTTAACAAAATAAATAGTGATAATTAGAATTCTTCAGAAAGATTAGCAATTGACAAAACAGTCTATTTTAATTGTTTATACCATTTTAAGACAATAATTATGATTAACATTGTGTCCAAACTACCAAGATGCAGTCACATTCTTTAGAAATAATTTGTGTAAAAAATAATAAATATATAAACTTATATAAGTGTATGTATAATAAACTTGTATAAATATGTGCATAGATACATATGTATACACATTTATGTACATATATGTATATGTGTAAACGTTTATATGTAAAATTGATATAAATATATCAAAAGTAGGGGCAACTTTTACATATAAATCTCCATTTAATTTTGACTTTTTAGAATAATCAAAGTTTTATTTTAAATAAAGTCGGATAAACTTAAGGATATCCTCTTTAAAAGACAAATAAAATTCTATTACTTTTCTATTTAGGAGGCACTTCTGGAAGTGCCTAGCATTTGGGTGTGTTTAATCCCCTTTGTTTAAAGAGAAAAGTCCTGATACGCTTAAGAATACTTGAACAGGAAGCTAGACAATGTTAGCATCTTTAACAATTATAGTTTGGAAGACAATAGATTGGTGTTATAATCTCTTAATCTTTGTATTCTATAATGTTTACACAATGGAGGAATAGAAATACATTTAAAATACAAAGAAACCTGTAACAATTGGTTTCACAGCTATATAAAATTTATGTACAAGAGCTGGGCAGTAGTGGTGCACGCCTTTAATCCCAGCACTCGGGAGGCAGAGCCAGGTGGATCTCTGTGAGTTCGAGGCCAGCCTGGTCTACAGAGCGAGATCCAGGACAGGCACCAAAGCTACACAGAGAAACCCTGTCTGGCCCTGCCTGGACTGAGTCTACCAGGTTGATCTCAGACCTTGGGGGGAGGCTTTGCCCTGGAGGAGGTGGGAATGGTGGGTGGACTGGGGGGAAGGGGAGGGGGGCAGGAGGGGGAAGAACAAGGGAATCCGTGACTGATATGTAGAACTGAATGGTATTGTAAAATAAAATAAAATAAAAAAACCAAAAAAAGGAAAATCAAACACAAAGAAGAGGGGGAAAATTGACATAAAATAGTAGGAGGTCAGCAGAATTGGCAGGGGGACAAGAGAGGAAAATTAGGATGAATATGATTACAATATATTGTATTTATATATGAAGTTGTCAAATAATACAAAAATAAATTAAAAGACTTCTAGTTCAAAAAAATTTTTATGTACAAGTTTATATTTTACTTTTGAAGTAAAATTTGGAATCTTTGGCTCAGTAGAACAATAAGTAAGGCACTGAAACAAAAAAAAGCTATTAACATTATGAATTTAGGAAATTGTGTTGGTAACCACAAACAGACCCACTTTCTGGCATATGGGTACATATAGTATATGCAATAACCAACTTATTAATTATCTAAGATAAATAAATTCAGACCACATTTTAAATAGAAGAATGCCCAAAATACAAAGTTTTTCATATGGTTACAAACAGTAAAACTATCAAAGCCTAATTGGCTATTTTAATGAATTGTAAGTCTAGACACAATACATATTTCACAGAAAAGAGTGGTCACTGGCCATTTGCTTGAATTAAACTCATATATCATTAGCTCTATATACTTCCTCAGGTTATGTTCAGGCATATGATGCTGCACATTTTTACTCATAGATGCATGAGGTATTACTTGTACTAAAATTGAAATAGAATGGTTGTTAATAAAGTAGTTATTTAAAAGTTTAACACAAAACTGGACATGGTGGTGCATGCCTTTAATCCCAGCACTTGAGAGGCAGAGGCAGGCAGATCTTTGTGAGTTCAAGGTCAGCCTGGTCTACAGAGTGAGTTCCAGGACAGCTGTAGATACACAGAGAAACCTTGTCTCAAAAAAAAAGTTTAACATAAACAGATCTTAACTTTCTCAAGACTCATTTTTGTAACTGGTCAATATGCTTGACAAAATCATCAAGTGTTATGGCAATAAAACATAAAATCATATTTATTAGATTTTTTTTCTGCAAAGCTCATGAAGGTCAGAATAAACTTTGTAAGAAATACTTTTTACCTTTGACAAAGAGACTTAGTTTCTAACCTTACATTAGTGCATTCAGTTTTGACACTAAAAGTTCTTTGGATAAATTTACAGTTTGAAATATCTTTCAGAAATTTTTGATTGTAAAACAAATCATTTTAATACATTTTTTGAGAATATCACACAATGTATTTTGAACACATTCACTTGCCCTTTTTCCCTCCCTATTACCATCCTTTTCTGTCCTATTTCTATCCATAGTCTCTTAAAATGGAAGTACTAGGCAGTGTTTTTAATTTTCTGTATCTAGAAGTGGCCATGTTAATTAGAGTTTTAACTCCTAAAAATACAAAGTTCCAAGAAGAAAGCAATCTTGAACTCATTTATTTTAAATTAGACATTTGTGCAAATGCTATTGCTTAGAATCCCAGGTAAATTGCAGAAGAGAACTGAATCCATCTTATATTTAGGGCAAAATAGAACAGATTAAGATTATCTGTCCATGTGACTCCTTCTGCAAACCTATTTAAGCAGACAACAAAAGCTTGGTTTTATAATGGCCAGCTGTATTTTTTTCTTAGTCCCATGTTTTAAAGTTAATTTACATTTTTATATTTCACAATGGTGGCTAAGAAACAAGAAAAGCTAGTTTTTCAAAAGAGGCAACAGTGTGAACAGAAATAGTACCTAAGGAATAACCTGCCTGCTTTCATGTTATCATTATAAGATCAAAATTCACCCCCAATCACTCATATTCAGGCTTGAATCAAGCTTGCTAAGAATAACGATTTGCCTGATGAGTTTGAAAAGAATGCAAAAACGAAGTGACCATTGATTTATCTTTTTCTCTAGCCAAAGTATAGAAGAAAGACATAAAATGAAGGCAAAGATGCAAGTCTTTTTCCTATGCACATCTAGCATGTGGATTCATTTGAGATGTGAATTCTTGGTAGCAAAGCATATTCTTGAACTGTTCAATAAAAATCTGCAGCTGGAAGTTTTCCTGTGTCTCGCCTGGTCTGCAGCCGCTCAGGCTCAAGTATCCACACAGAGGCTTATATTGATTAAAACTGCTCAGGCTTCCTACTGACTAGCTCTTACACTTAAACTCAGCCCATTTCTGTTAATCTATATGTCACCATGTTTTCTGTGGCTTTTCCTGTGTGCCATTACATGCTGCCCCTTGGGTGACTCTCGGCGTCTCCCCCCACCTACCTACCTTCTTCCTGTCTCTCTCTGAATTTCCTGCCTGCCTCTAAGTTGCCTTGCCCTAGGCCAAATGGCTTTATTTATCAACCAATCAGAGCAACACATATTCGCAGTATACAGAAAGACATCCCCCATCAATAATCTCCTCCTGAAGTGTCCTATCTGCCAGTACCACACACTAGTGATTTGTTTTTAATATATGAATTTTGTGGGGACATAAACATTCAGAACCCAGCAATCTTTAATTCTGAATGAAAATAGGAGCTTAGTGATGTGTGTAATATATATATATATATATATACCCATAGATTAAGTGTACTTTAGAAGATTATATCTTTATCAATCAGTGGACCATTAATAAAGTATTGATGAGTGTTTAGAAATATAGAATCACTTGGAAACGTTGAATGTATAAAATAATTGGACCTACATGTATATCACATGACTTAACAATGGTTTACTTAACTATCTACTCATGAGAAACCACAAATTTATTTAAAAGCAGTATGCTGAAATGTTATTATTTTAACTTTAATTTATTTAATTTCAAATTTTATTTTATTTTATTTTAACTGTATGGCTTTGATCAGGTTGGTGAACTACCACCCTAGGTTTTGATTTCATCATTATTAAAATAAGAAATATAGATAAATGTTCATAAGTCATAAGTTCATAAGTCTAGTAACTCTGGCTAGCCTGGAGCATACTCTATAATAAAACAGGCCATTCTGACTCCACAGCAATCTACTGCCTCTATCTCCTGAATTCTGGGAGTAAAGCCAGGTGTGCCCATGTGAATACTAATTTTAATAGGAAACAGAAATTATATACCAAGTTGATAACAAACAATAACAAAACTCAAAAAAATGTAGATGATAGCTCTATACCTACAGAAACAAATCTAATAAAACATGATTCTGTTGTTATATTTCTCATAGTGCCAAATGAAACTAAAGAAAGTCTTTGTGTTCAGAAGTAGCTTTACCCTGTATCGCATAGATGTATCATATCTATTGCTACTTCTTGTTTTATCCCCTTATTTCTGGTTCATGTTCTGATATTACCGTAATCTCTATTAGCATATGCAAGTCTTCCACTTTGTCCACAGCTTTTTATATTTCAGACTCTAAGTTCATTATTATGAAGTATCTATTCTCTGTTCAATAAACCACATAATGTTTTATTGTAAGAATGCTAAACAGCTGATATGAACCTTAAAAAACATCCCTTACTCTTGAGAATTTTTGAGAAGTGGATTGTCTGTTATTCATAGTCCCAGTCTGAGGGCTCCTGCATGCACACTGACTTCAATAGAGATTCAAAACTTGTCAAGTAAAACATGATCTTAAGAAGTCTCTCCCCCAATGCAGCGATTATTGAAAAACTGACAAAAAGATCAAAAGAATAAACCCCAGACCACTTGCCACCCCATGGATCTATACAGTTTCTCAGTCTCTGCCTGCTCATCCATACACTGGCATTGTAAGAAGAATATACTTAATTTTAAAACTCTTTTCCTTTCTTACGTTTAGTCATTTCTTATTCTTCTCTCATACATTACATCCTGACCATAGTGTCCTCTCCCTCCTCTCCTCCGAGTATCCTCCCATCTCCCCTCTGCCCCAGATCCACTTCTCTTCCATTTTCCTTCAGAAAGGAGCAAGCCTCTTGTAAGAGTCTGTGCTTACTTACTGGGCCAAGGTCACATGATATGGCCAAGAGGAATGAAATCAGCCCAGGTTGGAGGGTCCACAGCACAACTGAGGCTGTGTCAATTTTATTGAGAGCAATCAGACATTTTATACCTTTATAAGAAACAGAGTATAATGGAAATTGCCAGATCAATACAGTTGTAGCTGCCAGGATATTTGCAAGTCATACAGGGTACACAAGATTAATGTCGAAAACCAATTGTTCTGTCAAGTTTCCGTGCTTCCTTGACTACTAAGGGAACATACAGAGAAACACAAAGTGGCCTGAATGCTTCACTGCCTGAGGGAGTGCATCAGTCTCTCAGAAAATGGAAGGCACATTGTATTCCAGGAGCCATGGACTCTAATCTGAAAAAAAACTATGCCTCTCAAGGCAGCTAAGCCAGTCCAACTCCACGGTTCCTTGTAGCCTCTCAGGTATATCAAATAAACATGGTATATGAAGTTGCAATAAGATTTGGAACCTCCCCTTGTAGCATGAATCTTAAAGAGTCTTATTAATAAAAAACAAACCTGGAGCCAGGTATTGGGGTGAATGCTGGAAGATCAGTGAAGCAGAACAAGCCACAGCCACCTCACCTTGCCAGTTCCTCAGCTGATCCTGTTTCCTCAGACTGGATGCCTCTGAGTCCTCACCAGAATGAATCTCAGCTGAACTGTTGCTCAAAAGCCTAAAAGCTTAACCAGCTCTAGTTCCTCATTCTCACACCTTATATACCTTTCTGCTTTCTGCCATTACTTCCTGGGAATAAAGGCTCTTGTTACCATGCCTGGCTGTTTCCAGTGTGGCCTTGAACTCACAGAGATCCAGGAGGATCTCTGCCTCTGGAATGCTAGGATTAAAGGTGTGTGTGCCACCATTTTCTGGCCTCTATGTATGTCTAGTGGCTGTTCTGTTCTCTGACCCCAGATAAGTTTATTAGGGTGCACAATATTTTGGGGAAAATAATATATCACCACATCCCCTCCTATTAAGCCTAGATGAGGCAAGCCAGTAGGAGGAAAAGAATCCCAAAAGCAGGCAAAAAAGTCAGACTCCCTGATTTCCACTGCTAGGAGTTCCACAAGAACACCAAGATACGCAACCATAACATATATACAGAGGACCTAAGTCAGACCAATGCAGTTTCCCTAATTGTCCAGAAAACTTTTCTATAACACAAATACTTGGGGGGGGGTTCTAGTGACAGAATCCTTGCATATGACAGTCACCTTGTTCATGTTCCATCTCCCCAAGAAACAAACGTTGCTGTCAAACCACTTCTGACCACACAGCACAGTTTTTTCATCTTTTTTTGAAAAACAAAATGACAACAAAAACTCTGAAAAATACTGCTATTAAATTAGTAATTTCAAGCATGTGCTTTGGTGTCTCAATGAGATTATTTTCAAATTATTATAACAAATATTGGGAACAAAATAGAATTAGCTACCAAACTGATAACAATTAACATGTGAAATATTAAAAACAAAAACAAACAACCCACAAATCTCAAATCTGACCTGTTGACATTGGCCTGTAATTCCAGTTACTTAGGAAACTAAAGCAGGTGTGTTAAAAATGTAGTCCTAGTCTGGATTACTGAGTGAGATCAAGGCCAATCTAGATAATTTACTGAATCCTGCCTCAAAATAGAAAGCACAGAGAGAATAGGGGTGTGTCTCAGTGGTATAGCACTTGCCTGAAGTGTATGTGAGGTGCTGGTTCAGCCTCCAGGACCAGAGGACACACGCAAGAAGGCGAATGGAGGAGAGCACAGGCAAGATTTGTTGAACATGTAAATGAACTTCATTGTAAATCTGAAAAGAAGGTGATGGCCCTCTCGAAAATAATTTCACTTGCTTCAAAGATGAGAAACGATAATTGTTCATTACAATGAGTCACTGGTCTGGTTCAAGGCTTCTGGATTTTGGTACACCACCCTCACTGGATTCTCAGCAGAGTTCTTCTAGGATGTCCTGTGTCTTAGAGATCTTGCAAGTATTGTTCAGCAGGACCAGACCCTTCAGGAGTTCCAGCAGGACCTATCTGGGGTAAATGCTAGGGTGGGTCAACCCAAGACCCAGAAGTGGGCCTGGGTGTTAGACACATCAAAGCCTCCAATGCCATCAGGATGGACAAAGAGGTGACGGACAGTCAGGAGGGAAGGAGAAGCAGAGACTTTTATGTTTCTGGTGTGGTTTTTGTTCTATTGTGGTTCATTGGGTTTTTTGTTGTTTTTGTTATGGCTTTTGTTGGCTTGTTTGCTTACTTTGTTTTTCTTTCTTCCAATGGGAGGGATGTAACAGTGATGGTGGAGGTATGGGGGGAACAGAAGGTGTACAGAGTTAGGGTGTATGATGTAACACCCACAAAGACTCAATAAAGAAGTTAAAAAAAGAGAATGAGAAGTGAACTGCAACGTCCAGCACAGAGTCTGCTACAGTCATTCCAGCATCACCATGACACTTGTCAACTTGTCTCCCAGGCCCATGCTCTTCCAACAGCAAAGGAGAGGTACATCCAAGAGAAAAAAAAATCACTGCAATTTTGGATTTTCTGTGGGAAACCCAGTTCAAGTCAGACGTTTTAGAAATGAGTGTTTGACTCGATTCCTCGCTTTAAAAACTAGGCTGAATGATGTCTACCTTTCCACATCTAGCCTTGGGTCAGGATATCACTTGGGGCCCTAAAGCTAAGAGATTAGGCACATATCCTATTTGTCTTTCTGAGTCTGGGTTACCTCACTCAGGATGATTTTTTTCTGGATCCATCCATTTGCCTGCAAACCTCATGATGTCATCGTTTTTCTCTGCTGAGTAGTATTCCATTGTGTATATGTATCACATTTTATTTATCCATTCTTCAGTTGAAGGGCGTCTAGGTTGTTTCCAGTTTCTGGCTATTACAAACAATGCTGATATGAACATAGCTGAGCAAGTGCCCTTGTGGTAGGATTGAGCATTCCTTGGATATATGTCCAAGAGTGGTTATAGCTGGATCTTGGGCTTCTAAGAAAGTGCCATATTGATTTCCAAAGTGGTTGTACAAGCTTGCATTCCCACCAGCAGTGGAGGAGAGTTCCCCTAGCTCCACATCCTCTCCAGCATAAGGTATCTTCAGTGTTTTTGATCTTAGCCATTCTGACAGGTGTAAGGTGGTATCTCAGAGTCATTTTGATTTGCATATCCCTGATGATTAGGGATGTTGAGCAATTCCTTAAATGTCTTTCAGCCATTTGTTTACTCTGTTGAGAATTCTCTGTTTAGTTCTATAGCTCTTTTCTTAATTGGACTGTTGGGCATGTACTCACTCATAGGAGGATACTAGATGTAAAGCAGGGATGACTGGCCTGCTACTCTCAACTCAAGGGAGGCTACCTAGAGAGCAGGACCCTGGGAAAGACAGGGATCACCCAATGACAGAGAAATGGATGAGATCTACGTGGACAACCTGGACGTGAGTGGGGGTAATGAAGGGCAAGGGTCGAGAGAAAGAGAGCTTGGGGGAGCAGGAGATCCCAGCTGGATAAAGAACAGAGGGGGAGAACAAGGAATAAGAGACCATGGTAAATGGAAACCACATGAGAATAGGAAGAAGCAGGGTGCTAGAGAGGTCCACAGAAATCCGCAAGGATACCTCCACAACAGACTACGGGCAATGGTCGAGAGACAGCCCAAACTGACCTACTCTGGTGATAGGATAGCCAAACACCCTAATTGTCGTGCTAGAAACCTCATCCAATGACTGAGGGAACCAGATGCAGAGATCCACGGCCAGGCCCCAGGTGGAGCTCCGGGAGTCCAATTGGTAAGAAAGAGGAGGGTTTGTACAAGCGAGAATTGTTGAGACCAAGGTTGGAAAAAGCACAGGGACAAATAGCCAAAGGAATAGAAACACATGAACTATGAACCAATGGCTGAGGAGCCCCCAACTGGATCAGGCAGGTCCTCTGGATAAGTGAGATAGTTGATTAGATTGATCTGTTTGGGAGGCATCCAGGCAGTGGGACCGGTACCTGTCCTCAGTGCATGTGCTGGCTGTTTGGAACCTGGGGCTCATACAGGGACACTTGGCTCAGCCTGGGAGGAGGGGACTGGACATGCCTGGACTGAATCTACCAAGTTGAACTCAATCCTCAGGGGAGTCTTTGCCATGGAGGAGATGGGAATGGGGGGTGGGCTGAGGG
>CABHPH010160271.1:0-23151 GCA_902168325.1 Peromyscus nudipes | reverse complement strand
GATAATGGTAATATTAATAATAAGGCAAACAAACAATAAATAAGGCCACAGTGACAGGTCTAAACTTGTGCTCAGGTTCCAAATGAAAATGTTTAATGACATTGACTCATCAGCCACTGATCTCGGGGTTGAAATCCAGCTGCATCTAGTTAGGTTTTCCAAACATTGATTTGGTACTGGATTTCACTGGTTCAAAGGTCTACATGCTGGAATGAATCTACCCGTCTATTTTCAGGGCTCTTTTTCTGAGGTGCATCATCCTGACAGATCATTACACATGCTGCTGACTAGTCCTCCAAGGCCTGAGAAGCTCAGCCCAGCAGAGCCCAGAACCACAGGCAACCCAGAGGACAGCCACAGCACAAGCTGACTACTGAGGCATCTCTCCTCTCTCCCAGGACAGGAAGGGCCATGGCTTAGTAAACAGCCACTGGCTCACACTCACGTGACCGTGACCACTGAGCTCCACCAGCCATACCTGGTCAGAGCTCCAGCCTACTTCCTGCAGGCAAGCATGTGAGAAAGGGATCACTGTCATTTTGTTCCCCATTGACTGTCCAGATCTACACCTCAGGGCTCCCAGACACCCTACCACATCTAGATCTGGTCCCCGCTGTATTTGCAGACTGGGAATGTGTATTCCATAGTTTCTTTGTGTTTCTCTTCCATAGTTGCTTGACTGTAGGGAACAAGTGACATCCTGAGCTACAGAATTTGACAAGAGCCTGCCATGCCAAGGACCAAGGAATCAGACCCACCCCAGGTTCAGAAAGGTAAAGCCTTGCTCTATATCCTCCAAGTAGTAATGTTTATGAAGTATTGACCAGTGTGTTCAAAAATTAGCAAGTGCAGCAGCTTCATCCCTCTGGATGTTTACTGCCTGAGAGGCTGCTCCTCTACAAAAACCCATGGGGACCAGCTAAATCCTCCCCCGGTGCTGTACATAATAAACACACCGAGGCTTCAGATTGTTGTGGTAATAAGTGCAGCTCCATTAGAGCATGCACAGTCACCTGACCTCAGCTCTTCTGTCTATATGTCTGTGTGTCCGTCATGTCTTCACTCCCTCACCACTCCTAGTCAGAGTTGCAGACCCCATTCATGGGGCTAGAGGTGCTTGACCCAACCAACATCTCTGGGTTTGCTAGTAAATACAATACATGCCTCGTTTAAGATCTACAGTGAATGCCTTTGCAGCCTGTGAAATTTCACATCTAGGCGGGGCCAGCATTTGTGGAAGCAGCTAGGAGAATGTGCATCGCATCCGATCCCAGTCTATGGTGGGGTTGCTTATGGCCAGTATGAGTGACACTGAACATGGCCTTGCGTCCCCTGTGTAGAACACCAAGTTTGGTGAGTGGTGGTGGTGCACGCCTTTAATCCCAGCACTCGGGAGGCAGAGCCAGGCGGATCTCTGTGAGCTTGAGGCCAGCCTGGTCTACAGGGCGAGATCCAGAACAGGCACCAAAAAGTACACAGAGAAACCCTATCTTGAAACACCAAAAAAAAAAAAAAAAAAAAAAAAACAAACAAACAAACAAAAAAACCCACCAAGTTTATGGGGGTAAAGGGAAAGCAAGCCCCAGATCAACAGTGACTTCATTACAGCCCCAGGAGAATGCCACCGACATCCTAGACAGTACAGCTTCAAAAGTAGACATGTGATGGCAAGCAAGTGACCTTCAGAGACCTGGATGCATTCCTTGCTGCACTGAGCTGCACTCAGCAACTGCAGTAGGCAGCTGTGATGATGGTCTTCTTTGGGACAGTCCTGAGGGGCTGAAGGGGAGCATGAGGATGGGGACACCTAGAACTGTGTCATGTTAGAGACAGACTGGATGTGGCCCACGGGCCTGCCATAGTCTCCTTCTTGCCTGGCCTCGCACTCAGTATTGTCCTCTGTTTTATTCAGGAAGTCCGTCTCCTTGCACACGGGGTAAAAGCGCCCGTTAATCTTGCAGAAGACCCAGGTTTGATTTCCAGCACCCAGCACCACATGACAGCCCACAGCTGTCTGTAACTCCAGTTGCAGAGGACCTGACATCCTCTTTTGGCCACAGATGCGTGCAGGCAAACACTCATACACATAAAACAAAGACAAATCTTTAAAACACGTTGAATTTGTATTCAACTTCCAATACTAAACTTTATATGTTACCAGTGACTTCTTAACTCATTACCACTGCAGCCCACCAATGCAAGAGTTTTATATCAATACCATATTCCCTAAACTAGTCCACATAATCACCACCTGAACAGGCTCGTATTTATTCCTTCTATATCTGGCCTCATCCAAATATAGATCTCTTGCACCTGTTTCTCCGTTATAGAAACACGTTGCAATTATTTTTGTATGTTATACAAAGAGATAAGGTTAATTATAACAAAAAAATTGAAATGCATGCGGTGAAGAGGAAAGCTGCCTTACCAAGACAATTGGGTCCCCGTGGCACTAAATGGTAGGTGGCTGAGGAAGGCAAAGATGACTCACGCTGAGGCTCAGGTATCTTGTTGGAATCACTACACTTCCTTTTATAACGTTAGCATGAGGATACCATATAATAATAACTGTCACGAAATTTTTATTTTGAGACAAGGTCTCATTAGGCAATCCAGGCTGATCTTACACTCGGCATCTTATTTACTCAGCCTTCTGAGTACGGGCTCTTTAAGAGTGTGCAACCATGCCTGGCTTGAATTTTTTTACTTTTTAAACTATATTTATTTATTTGTGTGCGGGGTGGGGCGGGTGTTGGGAGGTGCCTGCCATGGAACATCTGCAGAGGTCAGAGCACAACCTGCAGAAGTTGGTTCTCTCTTTCCATCATGTGTGTCCTGGGGATCAAACTCAGGTTGTCAGTCTTGGCAACAGGCACCTTCACCCAGTGAACCATTTCTCTGGCTCTGGCCTTGATATTATTAAATTAGAAAATGCCGATAGGAGTCATGAAATACCTCTTGGGGGGGGCTGTAGTTGGAGATCAAACTCAGAGTCTTGCATATTGCCCGGCATGCACCTTACTACTGAGTTACATCCATAGGCCCTATATAGACCAGGCTAGCCTCTGAAGTAATCCTCCTACTGAACCCTCCTGAGCACTAAGCTTACAGGTGCACATCACCTCACCTAGCTGGAACACTTTTTAATGGATATGGGATCTGAAACCATGTCAAAATGGCCCCACCAGAACCCTTTAGATGTTTATATGTCCACAGAGAGTAGCTTCAAAAAACAATACTTCGAAAGTCAGGTGTGATAGTGTAGAGAGCCAGCACTGTGGCACATGCCTGTTGTCTGAGCTACTTGGGAACCTAAAAAGGAGAATCAATTGAATCCATGAGTTCAAGGCTAGCCAGGACCACATAGTGAGACACCATCTCAAACAACGAAAGAAATTCTTTGAAATTCTTGGAAATGATTTACATATTTTCTTTAAGCAAGGTACCCAAAACCTTTCTTGGCAGTTTGGTTTAAAAAGCTTTTTTAAGGGTCAGAAAGATGGCTCAGCAGATAAAGGCATTTGCTGCCAAGCTCAATAACCTAAGCAGTATCCCTAGGACCCACATGGTGGGAGGAGAGAACTGACTCTCTCCATCACTCGGGAACTGAAGCAGGAGGATTGTAACTTCAAGGCCAGCTTGAGCTGCATAGCGAGAGCCTATCTTAAATAGTGAGCATAGACGTCTATATTCACACAATGTAGTTCAGTTAAAATAGAGTGTTTGCCTTACATACACCAGTGGATGAATACACACACACACCAACTTACTACTACTAATAATAATAATTGCATCCAAGTCCAATCTACCAGAACCCCAAACTTTTCAAGTGTCATCATTAAGTCATACTGTAGAGAAGAAGGATGATGCTACACATTCTCGCCACCTCCCTGTTACTGCGGTATGTGCCATGGCCTGTTGGGCAGAGAGGAGTAGTCCTGGATCCTGAAGGCAGATCTTTACTAACATGCAAGCACTCCTTCCTCCTCTCTCCCCATCGCTCGGCTCACTCGCTCGCTCTCCTCATCTCCAGCCTGTCTTCACTTTACTCACTTCCTATCAAGAACAAACAAGGAGTCTGTCCCATGCTGCAGGAAATCTGATCTCTCGGGAGCCCTTCCTCCTGGCGCCTTATCAAACTTGACAAATAGGTTATATTCTAAGTCTGGCTTGTTCTAACATCTTGTGTTATTAATTATAATGGTGATATGGAAAAACCTCTGTGCCAATTAGTTATTCTGTCAACTTGACATGAGCTAGAGTCATCTGGGGAAATTCCTCCATCAGACAGCCCTAGGCAAGTGTGCGGGGGCATTTCTTGATGAATAATTGATATAGGAGGGCCCAGCTCCCTGGGGGCAGTGTCACCCCTGTAGAAGAAAGCAGGCTGAGCACGTCATGGAGAGCAAGTCAGTAAACAGCACTCCTCCACGGTCTCTACTTCAGTTCTTGCCTTCCGGTTCCTGCCTTGACTTCCCTTTATGATGGACTTAGGATCTGTAAGGAAATAAACCCTTTCCTCCCCAAATTACTTTTGGTCATGATGTTTATCACAGCAATAGAAAACAAATTAGAGCCAGGCATGGTGGCTCACACCTTTAGTCCCAGCACTCAGGAGGCAGAGGCAGGTGAATCTCTGTGAGTTCGAGGCCAGCCTGGTCTAAGAAGGGAGTAAACTAGGGCAACATATACATATTTGTTTGGGGTGTGTGTGTGTGTGTGTGTGTCGTATGCACTCATGTTCATATGTTCATGTGTATGTGGTGGGGTATGCACAAGTGTGTGTGTGTTGTAGAAGTCAGAAGTCAATGTCATCTGTCTTTCTCGCCTCAATTGTTCTTCACTTTATTTGTTTGTTTGTTTGTTTGTTTGTTTAGGTTTTTCGAGACAGGGTTTCTTTGTGTAGCTTTGTGCCTTTCCTGGAACTCACTCTGTAGCCCAGGCTGGCCTTGAACTCACAGAGATCCACCTGCCTCTGCCTCCCGAGTGCTGGGATTAAAGGCGTGCCCCACCACTGCCTGGCCTGCTCTTCACTTTGTGTTTTAAAATTTTATTATTATTATTGTTATTGTTACTATCTTTGTGTGTGTGTGCATGTGTGTGTGCACACGCCGTGACATATCCATGTGTAGAAGTCAGAGGGCCATTCTGTGAAGTCTTTCCTTCTTCCTCTTTACATGGTATTGTGGTTTGAATGAGAAATGTCCCCTAAGGCTCACAAATCTGAACACTTGGTCCCCCCTTTAGTGGTGCTGTTCGGGGAGGTTATGGAACCTTTAGGAGGTAGAGCCTTGCTGGAGGAAGTACGTCACTGGGGGCGGGCTTTGAAACTCTAGAGCTTCACTGCACTTCCTGTTTGACGTCCGCCTCCCGTCTGCTGTTGAGATGTGACTCACGGCTCTCGGCGCCTGCCATATGCCTTTCCTGTCACTGTGAACATCTAGCCCTCTGAAACTGCAAACTGAAATAAATTCTTTTTTTTTTTTTTCCAGAGCTGAGGACCGAACCCAGGGCCTTAGTGCTTGCTAGGCAAGCGCTCTACCACTGAGCTAAATCCCCAACCCCTAAAATAAATTCTTAAGTTGCGTTTGCTCATGGCGTTTTATCACAGCAACAAAAAGGTAACTAATATACATGGATTCTGGAGATCAAACTTAAGTGGCCAGGCTTGCACTGTTAGGAGCCTCTGCCGGCTAAGCCATCTCACGGCCTCTCTACCTTAATCTTTTAAACAAGGTCTCTCGCTGAACCTGGATCTCACTGGTTCAGCTAGCAAACCCAAGGGTGCCTCTCTCTCTGCCTCCTGGCCTGGGGATTACGGGTGCACACCACAGCGCCTGGCTTTTTAAAGGGGTTCTAGGGATCCAAACTCGGTTCTTCACACTTGCATGACAAATGCTTGACCAATGAAGACACCTTCCTGGTCCCTAGTTTGTTTTTGTTTTTTGAGACAAGGTCTCATGTAACCCAGGCTGCCCTCAAATTGGATTGTCCTTTTTCAGTCCCCTAATACTGGAGTTACAAGGATGTACCATCCCACACAGAGGCAAATGTATTTATAAAATGTAAATTAGAAAATAGAAAGGAATACAAAATACACATAGAAATAGGTACACATAGAACTATATACACATGTACATTTTGGTGGGGCTGGGTATCGAATCTAGGCCTTGTACAGGAAAGGCAAGCACCCTACCAGCCGAGTTACAACCCTAGTCCCTCGTTGCTAATTTTGTATCTTCTTAAGTAAAATCTGGAATCAAGCTATTGGTAGATGAGAGAGCAAAGACAAACTTTACTACGAATCTTGGCAGAAAAGGAACAAATGGAGTGCACCTCAAGTTAGTATATTGGAATTGTAATCCCCAAAACTTCATAATGTGACTGTATTTCTAACTTAAGTAGTTAAGTTAAAATTTAGCTGGATGTGGTGGCTCATACCTTTAGTTCCAGGAGGCAGAGGCAGATCTCTGTGAGTTTGAGGCAAGCCTGGTCTACAAAATAAGTTCCAGGACAGCCAATTACACAGAGAAACCTTGTCTCAAAAAAAAAAATCATTAAGGAGGTCCCTAATCTGGGGCTGGAGAGATGGCTCAATAGTTAAGAGCACTGGCTGTTCCTCCACAGGACCTGGGTTCAATTCCCAGCACCCACACAGCAGCTCACAGCTGTCTGTAACTGCAGTTCCAGGGGATCTGACACCTTCACATCAATGCACATAAAATAAAGTTAAATAAATTTTTTTAAAAAGGTTGTCCCTAATCCAGTATGGCTGATGTCCTTTATTAGAAAAGGTATTATTATAATTTGTGTGTATGGCATGTGGTGATCAGAAGACAACTTGTAGAGTTGGTTTTCTCTTTCATTCTGTGGGTCCCGGGGATTGAACTCAGGTCATCAGGACTGGAGGTAAGTGCTCTATCCACTGAGCCATCTCACCAACTCCTTATAAGAGAAGCAAACTTGGGGCTGTAGAGATGACTCCACAGTTAAGACCCCTTGTTGCTTTTGGAGAAAACTGGTATTCAGTTCCCAGCACCCACATCAGGTAACTCAGTCACCTGTAACTTCAGCTCCAAGAGATCTGATACCCTCTCCTGACCCCCCGAGGCACCGGCATGCATGTTCACAGAGACATACAGAGTCACACACACACATTAATCTTCAGAAATGGAGAAGGTGGGGGAGAAGCGGGGGCTTGAACACAGATGCGGGGAGACACCAGGGTAAGATCACCATCTACAACCCAAGAAGAAACATCTCAGGGGAAACCAGCTCGCTGACACCTTGTTTCACACTAGAAGATACTGTGCTTTCAGCACTCAGTCCAGTGCTTTGCTACAGTAGCTGAGGAAGCAAATGCGGCCACAGAGAGATCTGCTCACCTGCTCACCCAACAGGCTGGCCCCTGTATGCAAACATTCTGAGGATTCTACTTGAAGATAACCACAGAAAGGTGGAACTTCTAAAAGTAACAGTACAGAGCCCTTCAGATGACAAAGACCAGAGAGCCTCCAGCCACGGTTACTGGAAATCGTCTCAGTCAACAAGCCCAGAGGAAAGTGAGGCTAAACTGAAGAATTGCTACAAGCGTTCCCCAGGCTTCACCACAGAGAGTAAAAGTCAAGGCAGTTCCCATGAATGCTGTTTGTGTGATGCTCTCAGATTTCTACCAAGTGTTAAATAGAACTAGTAGATATTTGCCGGGGGGAGGGGTGCTAAAAATAAGAACTCATTCTTTCCATTGAAATATTTAGGACAGGCAGTGTAGCTCAGTGGTAGAATATTTGTCCTGTGTGTGCAAGGTCCTGGGTTAGCGCTTCAGCCATTTTACACACACACACACACACACACACACACACACACACACACACCACGAGAGAGAGAGAGAGAGAGAGAGAGAGAGAGAGAGAGAGAGAGATGCTTACATGTATTGACTATTATTATACCACAAATTTTTATTTACTTTTAAATTTTTTATTTTGTGTCTATGTGTGTTTTGTCTGCAGGTATATCTATGTACCACATGTATGTCTGGTGCCTGCCTGGTGTCTTGGCCAGAAGTGGGGGGTCAGATCCCCAGGAACTGGAGTTACAGATAGCTGAGAGCCACCATATGGCATTGGGGATTGAACTCAGGATCTCTGGAAGAGCAGTCAATGCTCTTCACTGCTGAGCCATCTCTCCAGGCCCTATGTCCTAAGTTTTGAGCATAGAATCCCACAAGCAGTATACTGACTTCCAAAGCTGCCTGTCAACTCAGAAGCCCTGAACTAGGCACCATCCTCCACAGGGGTGCCAAAGGCAGACATGAATCTCAACTGTGCTCCTCTGATGAGAGGGTTTGATGTGGTAGGAAGGAAACCAGGTTAAGATAATGCCTTGTGCCATGAGCAGAAATGTCTCTCTTAACCGTTCTCGGAAGATGTAATTCCACAATTTTGTTTTCGTAACCATATACCTCGACTAAAAGGGTCTTGTTTTTCACCAACAAGCTGGTAAGGTCAGGGTGGACTGGGTCTGCGGCCTTTACGTTGTATATGACTGGGTTCCCTGTAGGAACCACTTCAAGAGGTGGATCGAAACAGGCCTATACAGAGAAATGGCTGGTTAACTAAGCATGTGCTCTGCAGATCAAAACCCACAAATGTTACAGCGCCCTGCAGATCAAAACCCACAAATGTTACAGCCCACACAATACAGCCCACGAAATACAGCCCACACAATACAGCCCACACAATACAGCCCACACAAACGCTTACAATAAGTAGCGGCAGACGGGACTCCACTTTAATATACCTATTCTGAGGTATGGCCCTAGCAGACCCAACAGTTTCCAGGAAAACAGGGAGTACCACACTGACCTAGAAAGCCACTTTGCGTTCTTCTAAACTTAACACTTACCTGTCAATAATTCCTACTTCCCGGAAGCAAATGCAGCCTGTCTGAACTGGGTGATGGGATCTCTGAGAGTACAGGAATCACAAAAACACAGAAAATCCTTGAAGAAATTTCCACATATATCTAATAACGCTATAGAGGGCTGGAGAGAGGGCTCAGCGGGAAAGAGGGCTTGCTGCAAAGCTCAGAGTCAGGAGTTCAGATTCCTGCAGCCTTGTGACAAATCATGATCCTGAACACACCTGTAGCCTGCACTGGGCAGGTGGGGGTGGAGACAGGAGGATTTCTGAGGCTTGCTGTCTGCCAGCCCAGACAATACAGCAACAACAAAAACCAGAAGCTCCAAGTTCAAGGAGTGACCCTGCCTCAGAGGAATAGAGTAGAGGAGAATGAAGGAGGTATGATACCCAACTGCTCTTCTGACCTCCAAGAACGTGTGCAGATGCACAGAGCCCCGACACGGTGACTCACAACTATTTGTAACTCCAGTTCTAGGGGATCAAATACCCTCTTCTGACCTCCAACAGCACCAGGCACACATGTGGTGCAAATACATCCATGAAAGCAAAATACTCATACACATAAAATACATCTAAAGAGAAAAAGGGCCGGGCAGTGGTGGCGCATGCCTTTAATCCCAGCACTCGGGAGGCAGAGCCAGGCAGATCTCTGTGAGTTCGAGGCCAGCCTGGTCTACAGAGCGAGATCCAGGAAAGGTGCAAAACTACACAGAGAAACCCTGTCTCGAAAAACCAGAGAGAGAGAGAGAGAGAGAGAGAGAGAGAGAGAGAGAGAGAGAGAGAGAGAGAGAAGTAGTTTCTAGGGGCTAAAGAGAGATTAAGAGCGCTTACTGCTCTTCCAGAGGATTGGAGTTCAGTTCCCAGCACTCGAGTTGAACCACCCACCTGTAATTCTATCTAAGAGGTCTAACTTCCTCTTCGGGCCTCCGAGGGCACCTGTACTCACTCATGTGTGGACACGGATGGACGGGGACAGGGACACACACACACACACACACACACACACACACACACACGCACACATGTTTTTTCTTTAAAGTAGCTTCTAAAAAGAAAGAAAAGGAAGAAAGGGTAGATAATGGAAACCAGGCATGGTGGCACACATCTGCTGTCCTAGCACTCAGGAGGTGAAGGTAGAAAAATGAGAGACGTTCAAAGTTATTCTCAGCTGTGTGCTACATTTGAGAGCAGCCTAGACCTGAGACAGACAATTACAAACAACAGTCAAAGTGATTCCTCGCTAATAACACAGAAACTGGAAAGCAGCAGAACGGGATCTTTAATGCACTAAGAAAAATGTAACATCTTCCGTCCATTCCAAGAAGCATACATTTTAATATTTTCCTTTTTTTTCCTTTTTGGTGTGTATGTGTATGTTCGTGTGTGTTTCCTTAGGTACTGTCCGCCTTGTTTTTTGAGATGTCTCTCACTGGCTAGTTGCTCATCCAGTAGGGATCTGCCTGTGCCTGCCTCTGCAGTGCTGGGATTATAGGCACATTTGGCTGTGCCTGTGGGTTTCATGTGGATGCCAGAAACTGATCTCAGGTCCTCATATTTAAGACATAAGCGGTTTACCAAGTGAACTATCTCTCCAGCCACCCACATTTTCTTATCTCAGCAGTTGGGGTGGGTATCTTAAAGTAGAGACAGCTCATATTGTTCATACTTAGCTGGAAACACACTTTCAAATTTACAATAGCGCATAAAGTAACAGTGTTTCCTAAAAATCAATGATGGGAACCGTCATCCAGTATATCATACTGAATTAAATTATGGTTGGGTGTTTGTTTGCTTGAGACAAGGTTTAACTATACAGCCCAAGCTGGACTCAAACTGTGACCCTCCTGTCTCCCAAGTACTTGGATTACACACCCAGTTTATGTTTTAAGATTAAGAATAGATGCGGGTTGGGGATTTAGCTCAGTGATAGAGTGCTTGCCTAGCAAGCACAAGGCCCTGGGTTCGGTCCTCAGCTCTGAATTTAAAAAAAAAAAAAAAAGAATAGATGCAGGTGGTGGTGGCATATGCCCTTAATCCCAGCACTCAGGAGGCAGAGGTAGGCGGATCTCTGAGTTCAAGGTCAGCCTGGTCTATAGAGCAAGTTACAGGACAGCTGAAGTTTCATAGAGAAACCCTGTCTCAAAAAACAAAACAAAAACAAAACAAACAAAAAAACTTCTAAAGATGAAAGAAAACAAACTTACCAAGTGTGAAATAAAAATAAAAAATATGGAGAAGAGATGCTAGATGCTGTGGCTAGTGCCTATAATTCCAGCATCTGGGAGATTGAAACAGGAGGATTGCTGTGAGTCTGAGGTCAACCACAAAATGTTACCAAAAAAGTGGGGAGGGTGTACCAAAAGAAGAAGAAAATAACAGTAAATGATGTGAGCCAAACTGTCATACACGAGGTAGAAAATAAAGACACTGGGCAAAAACCAAAAAAAACGAAAACAAGGGCTGTGCTGGAGGGATGGCTCAGTGGTTATCTCCAGAGCCGGTAGGGTCAGAGACAGGAGTGCTGAGGTTGCTGGTGTTCAGAGAGACACTGCCTCAAAAGAATAAGGCAGAGAGTGATGGGGAGGCTACCGGACTCCCTCCTCAGGCTTCCACCTGCCCAAGCACAGACTTGGACACACAGGCAGGCACATGCGTACATAGACCACACACAGTTACATACATGGCAAACAGAACACACACACACACACACACACACACACACACACACACACACACACCCCAGAAAAGCAGTGTGGTGGCTTGAACAAGGAATGTCCCTCCACTGGGCTCAAGCATCTGAACACATGGTGCCCAGTAGGTGGCGCTGTTTGGAGCGGTACAGGGAGGAGCAGCTGGGGGAAGATCGGCACTGGGGGAGGGCTTTGTGAAGAGAAAGCCTCATGCCGCTTCCGGTGGGACCTCTGCTCCATGTTGGTGGAAGAGATGTGATGGCTCAGCTCTCTGCTCCTGCCATTGTACCTGCTTGCTTGCTGCCGTTACTCCCCATCATGACGGACTCTTGCCCTCCGGAATCGTAAGCCAAAATAAACTCTTGGATAAGTTACTTTCTGTTGGGGGATTTTATCGCAGCAATAGAGAAGCAACTAATACAAGCAGGTTTTTTTTTTTCCTTTCTCTTTAAAATTCTTTATTTAGAGACATAGTCTCACAGTGTAGCCCTGGCTGTCCTGGAACTAACTCTGTAGACCAGGGTGGCCTTTAGCTCACAGAGACCTGTCTTCCTCGGCCTCCCCAGTGCTGGGATTAAAGGTGTGTGACACTACACTCAGCACAGGAGCTTCTTTTTTTTTTTTTTTTAGGGACATACATACATTAAGAATAGAAAAGGAAGTTCAAGTATAGTACTCAAGTATAGTACAAAAGTTTAGTGCTCAAGAACTCAAACGACTAATAAAGATTTTAGTTAACTATGCTACGTGTAAGTGTGTGTGTGTGTGTTAGTATAGCACAAGTCTTTATTATTTGAGAATTTCACAGATGCATATAATGTGTTCTGATCAAATCCACCCCAATAGTAAAAGCTTTATAGCTGTGAAAATAATATCATATATTGTATAACTTCTACGCTAATAGAAAAGGGGAAAGACATGCAAAAAATAAACACACACACACACACACACACACACAGAGAATCAGACTTGGTCATGCTGAAGTGAGAAGGAGCAGACTCCATGGAATTAGATAGAAATGTGGCCATTTTTTTGAAACAGAGTCTCATGTATCCCATACTTGCATCAAACGCCATATGCAGCCAAGAATAACCTTGAATTTTGATCTCCCTGACTACACATCCCAAATGATTATAAGAGTATGCCACCACGCCTGTTTTTGTTGTTGTTTGGTTGATTAGTTGGTCATTTTTTCTAATACAGTGCTGGGTATCAAAGTCAGGGCTCTGTGCATGTTGGGCAAGCACTCTACCAATTGAGCTACAACCCCAACCCTAAATAATAACATTAATAAAGCTCCTCCTACTCATCCAGATGGTGGATGACACCGATGCATCGGGAGAGCCTCGAGGATCCAGAGGACCCTGAGGCCCAGGCTTAGGAGACCTTGGAAGCTTCCCTCAGTGTACTGGAGGATTCGACAGTGGTCTTAGGAGCCATAGTTGTGGTCAAGGCCATGGCCATGGTCAAGGCTGTGAAGCTCGTGGAGGTAAAGCTGAAGACAAGGAATGGATCCCCGTCACCCACAAGCTGGGCCGCCTGGTCAAGGACATGAAGATCAAGTCCCTGGAGGAGATCTACTTGTTCTCCCTGCCCATTAAGGAATCTGATATTAATTGTATTTTTCCTGGGAGCATCCCTAAATTTATGCCCATGCAGAAGCAGACTCGGACTGGCCAGCGGACCAGGTTCAAGGCTTTTGTCATTAACTGGGGACTACAACGGTCATGTTGTTAGCCTTGGTGTTGTTTCAAGTAGGTAGCCACTGCCATCTGAAGGATTTATATATAGATGTCTGGGGAGAGGGAGACATTTTCTTCAGTGATGTAACCATGGATAAGGTACCCATGCACCTGTAAACAAACCTATTGAAATGCATTGGGTCACACACACAAAAGATATAAAAATAGAAAGGTCAAGAGAGGGTAATGGGGGCATGAATATGAGACACATATGTACATGTATGCAACATTATAATGAAACCGATTATTATGTGTAATTTGTACATATTACAAAGCATTCTTAAAAGTTGGGAACCGGGCTGGAGAAATGGCTCAGAGGTTAAGAGCACTGGCTGCTTTTCCAGAGGACCCAGGTTCAATTCCCAGCACCCACATGGCAGCTCACAACTGTCTGTAACTCCAGTTCTAGGGCATCTGACACCCTCACACCAATGCACATAAAATAAAGTTAAATAAATTATTTTTTTTAAAAAGTTGAGAACCACTAATGTCAAGTAGGAATTTGATGGGTAAATAATTTATGGTTTTATCCTTTGGAATCCAGTGGACTATCACAAATTGGTGGAAACCATTTAAAAATTATACATATATCAAAACAGATCCATCACCAAACCAAATAATCAAGTCACGGAAGAATAAAAACAGCTAGGCTTAGTGGTGCCTATAATTCTGGCACTTGGGAGACTGGGGCAGGAGACCAGGAAGTCAAGGTTATCCTCTGGTCGGCTATTAGGCCGTTTGAGGGCAGTCTTCCCCATCGCACACAGCTGTAATCCCAGGATTTGGGAAGTGGAGGCAGGAGGATCAGAATTCTTCAAGGTAACCCTCAGGTACATGGCAAGTTTGAGCCCTGGGCGACATGATACCCTGTCTCAAAAATGATAAGTGTGATACATTATTTGTGGTGGAACTGACACAAAATTACTTGCATGGGTTACATTTGTGGTAAATAAAAAATTATTCTAGGTCTTGGGTAGATGGTTCCGTGGGTAAAAACACTGGTAAGATCAAAGTGAGGACCTGAGTTCAAATCTCCATACAGAGCCAGAGGTGGTAGCAGGAGCCTGTAATTCAAGTGCTCCTATGGGAAAAATGGGAGGTAGAGACGGGAATGGAGGAGGCTGAGGAACCAGGCAGAGCAGGATAGGAGGGGAAGAGATGATAAAAGCCCATAGTCCCAAACAAGATAGAAAACAGAGACTGACACCCAAGGGTGTCCTCTGACTCCATAGGAGCACCATAGCAGGTACGTTCCCACATTCACACACAGAAACATGCATACACACACACTGTACACACACATGCAGAAAAAAAGAATTCAAGCTGGCTGTGGTGGCGCGCACTATCGTCCCAGCATTCCTGGGGGCAGAGACCGAGAGATCGTCACAAGTACGAGGCCAGGCTGGTTGACATAGGGAGTTTTATAGGTCATCCTGGGCTAGCATAGCAAGGCACTGCCTCAAATGGAGAAGAAATTAAAACGTGGGGTTAGTGAGCAGCTCAGCGGTGGGGTCCTCCCCCTGGTGTCTGTGAGGCGCTGCACTTCATCCCAGCACTGGGGGAGGTTTTAAATGTACAAACACGGGACACAGCTCAATGGCAAAGCACTTGGCTGGATTCAAAACTATAGGTTCAGTCCCTAGCATCTCCATAACCTGAACTATAAGAAATCCATGAGATGACAATTTTACGGTGCTGTATTATAGTTAAAACCCAAACTAGATCTTAAGTATACCTGCTCCCAGAGAAAATATGCTATTTCCTTCTATTTTACTTTTGAGACAGAGGCTCACTGTATTGCCCAGGATGGCCACATATTTGTGGGCTCTGGTGGCCCTCCTGGTGACTCGGCCTCCCAAGCAGCTGGGATGACAAGTAGACACCACTACGCACGGCAGTACGTTGCTTGAAATCTGGGTCTCAAAGCCAGGCGTTTTGTGTTATGATTTCAGTGTTAAACAAAGTTAACTGAAAACAAGATCATGTTGGGTGGTGGAGGCGCACGCCTTTAATCCCAGCACTTGGGAGACAGAGGCAGGCGGATCTCTGTGAGTTCGAGGCCAGCCTGGACTACAGAGTGAGTTCTATAACAGCCAGGGCTACACAGAGAAATCCTGTCTCAAAAAACCAAAAAAAAAAAAAAAACCAAAAACCAAAACAAAACAAAAAAACCCAAGATCATTACTACTTTATTAATATGAACTTTATACTGTTTATAGTAATTATAAAATATTTAAAATGGCAATGTCCTGTTTTTGTTGGTTTTGAGACAAAGTCTCATGTAGCCCAGGCTGGCTTCAAACTTACTATATAGCTGAGAATAACTTTGAATTTTTGACCCGATTGCCTCTGATTCCCAAATGCTAGGATTGTGAGCATATGTACCACACTTGAGGATCCAGGCAAGCATTCTACCAATTGAGCTATTTATCCAACCACACCAAGTGCTTTTTAAATTCCCAGACATATTCAAGAGCATTGAGATACTTCAAAATAATTCAGCCACTAAAGACTGAATAACAGTATCATTCTGTATTGTATCATTTAGTTGAAAATTTTAATTAATGTACAAAATAATGGTTTTCATCATGACATGTTCCTATTTGTGTACTTGGCTTCTATTATTTATTTTTAATGCAATGTGTTTCTTTTCCTAATAAAGACACTAACTAGGCTAGTCTTCATTTAAAGCCACCATGGGGAGAAAATATAATACGTCCCTAAATCTCCGTTCTGCATCTTTCCAACTCTCAGCTCAGCATTCATCCTCAGCAATAATAAGATCAAGACTGGGTGGACCTTTCTGGTGCTCTTCAAAACATCAATGGAAGGGCTATCATCTGCTCTGAGAAGATATTTCAATTCCAGAAAAATTTCCATTAAGGCCATGAAACTGGCCTGTGAACCCAGCTGTACTACAGTGCACTAGACAGATAGAATGGGACCATCTACTACTAAATCATCTAAATCAGTGTGGCAGCTCCCAGGTGGGGTTTCCTCATCTGCAAAATAATGACCAGAGATCCTCTACAGGTTTTTCATTTGGACTGGGAGTCATGGGCACCGGTAAACTGAACTACCAAAAAGGCAAACCCACAGCTTATTGGAGGTTTCCTGAGATCCAGATGTTCCCCATTTTCTTGTTCTGGGGTTACACTGAGGGATCGGCAGGGGGAGGGGGGCACCAGATGGCTCAGGAGGTACGAGTGCTTGCTGCTAAGCCTGATGACCTGAGTTCTGTCTCTGGGACCCACACGGAGGAGGGAGAGACCTGACTCTCACAGGTTGTCTTCTGGCCTCCATTCATGCAATAAACATAATTTACAAAGTGTAAGTGGGGGAGGCCTGGCATGATGGCCTACCTGTAATCGCAGCACTCGGGAGACAGAGGCAGGAGGATCAGTGTAAGTGTGAGAACTGCCTGACTACAGAGTGTCAGGTCAGTCATGTATACAGTCTCAAAAAAAATCAAAGGTGCCTCCCACCTACAACCCTAGCACTTCAGAGGTTGATGCAGGAGGAGACATAAATGTGAGGTTAGCCTGGGCTATCCAGTGAGACCACGTCTCAAACAAACAAACAAAGAGAGTGGAATGTTGTTTAACCTTTTATTTATTTATTTTTACATTTGTGATGCAAACTGCAGGGAAATGTAATGGAATTCAGCTACTGTCACAAAAGTTACTACTTGGAAAGGTCAAGGACTTTTCCAAAGGTCAAGCCATGGCTTAAGAAGTCCTGGTGATACTTTAGCTTTTGTATATATATTAGCAGATTCTTGCAGTGACTTTCTTGTGTGCTATGTGTGCTTCCAAGAACTCATAACAGTGTATATTATCTGAAATACCTATCAAGCATCCAAGGCCAAACGATCTCCTGAATTAAGGTAAATTAAGCTCAGACCCTCCTTTCTTATATAGCCTTAGTGGTATTTATACTAACATTATAGACTCCTAACATTTTACTTAACCACCTGTAGGAGTGTAGGTTAAGCACATAAATTCCTTTTTTGATATATTAACCGATTTTAGCTCTTGGTTGACCTCCTCCTTTACCACTCCCCTTTTGGGTTATAAAAGAAAGCCTGATGGTCAGTGCCTGAGGAAAACTCTGTCTGCCTTTATGATCCTGTAAGAATTCAAGCCTGGTGACCTTGCTTTAGCCAGAGCACTGCTATTGCATGGGTATATAATTGTAAACCTCAGAGACTGAGAGAAGATTTTGACTGGAGAATTAGATGGAGAACTAGAAGAATGAGATGGAAGATGAGGAAAAGCCAGATGGGGAAGAACGAGATGAGAAAGACCAAGATGGGGCAGAACTAAGATGAGAGAATTAAGATAGAATAAAGGTAAAGAGAAATCAGGCAAGAAAGGAGCTAGGCACGAGAACAGATCTGAAGCTGTGTAGATAGAATTTTATCCCAGAGGAATCAAGTAGACGGACTAAGAGCTCTCTGTACTTAGATTCTTTTCCTGAAAATAATTCTTGCTGTTTGTAGCTTTTCTTCTGGGCCCCTGGGAGGAAGATTATTAAGGCTGGTCCTTTATAATATTCGAGACATTTGTTTGTGTATGTATGATCGGGCATGTACCCCAGCTTGTGTGTGGTGGTCAGAGGACAACTTTCGGGAGTTAGTTCTCTCCTTTACCTTGTGGAAGGAATCAACCCAGCTTGTGCAACCAACACGTTTACCTGTCCAACTGTCAACAGACCCCTGAATTTATCTTTTGTATCATTCACTAGCAAAGACATGCTAAGTACACCAGCAAACCGGCAGCCAGGAGTAAACCTCCCTTTCTTAGGCTAGCTCTCAACAGCACCCAAACGATATTTTACTTCCTTCTGTAAATGGGGGCAAAATACCAGAGTACAACTCACCACTGGGACATTTTCCCGAGCTGATAGATGTGATTGGTGCCTGGCTTCTGATGGCTTCGCCTCACAGGCCTCTTTGGTTTGGCTATTAGCAAGCCTCCCTGGATCTGAGTGAGTTAAAGACTGGAGTGGCCTTGACATGCTGGAGTCACAGGAAGCAAGAAACAGACCCACCGATGGTGACCCCGGTGCTTCCGAGGGACGTTTCTGTATAGCACTCAGCAAGAGATGATGAGGCCTGTGCAGAACCAACCGCAAAGACTGCCAGAATGTTCCAGTAGTGTCTTGGCGCGTAGTCAGGCCTCAGGAGGCGCTGCCTGCTGAAATTGTTTCTTGGAGACAACGTGGACCTAGTTTCTGAAGAGAGTGTAGAAATAGTTGAAGTGTCATTGGAATACACACACACACACACACACACACACACACCATTCCTAATGCTACGCATGAATCACAGCTTTATGACCTGTAAATTCCCCTCATTTTCAATTTTTCAGTCTACCAGAAATGGCAACTACAGCACTCAAGAAAGAGTCAAACCATAAAAACTCAGCTACGAATTGATATGTGCATACAATAGTTTATAGAGCTCTTTATGCCCCAGAGGAAAGCATAAATGTAACCCCATATTACTTTTTTTTTCAGTGTTAAGGATCAAACCCAAGGTCCTTGAGTGTGCTAGAGTTACTGGAGGTCAGGGTCTGGGCTGGGTGTTTCCAGGTTCTTTGTTTTATATATATATATATATGTATGTGCCTGAGTGTCTGTATATGCACCGTGTGTGTGTGCATGAGCCCTCGAGGGTCAGAAGAGGGCACTGTATCTCATGGGGCTGAAGTTACAGGCCATTGTGAGTGAGCAGCCATGTGTGTGCTGAGAATCAAACCTGGGTCATCTCTCAGATGTGGCAGTTAGCCTGCGACTATTGTCCCAACTAGGAAGTAAAAGCACAAAGCCTTTTTCACCAAGTATTAGTGAGCAAAACAAAGCAACCAAGCAAACCAAGAGAAGCTAGCGTCCTTCATCACTGAGCCGTCCCCGCAGTCCCGTGCTCCTGGGGATCCTGGTATCTCTCTCAAAACACAGAAACAAGTACATCCCACTATGCAAAGAAGCACAGCCACTCTGTCTGAAGCAGAGAGATGGCGCAGACCAGAACACACTGGAGCAGCGGGCCACACAAGGAAGGATATTCAGGGGCCTGGTTATTATTTAGAGATTTCTTTTATGGAGGTTCAAGAGAAGGAGGAAGGCCAGTGAGATGGTTCAGCCATCTAAAGGTGCTTGTCACCAAGTCCAGAAGACCCAAGTTTGATCCCCAGGACTCACCTAGTAAGAGAGAACCAGCCCCTGAAAGTTGTCCTCTGACCTCCACATGTATGCTGTGTTATATGTTCTTGTATGTGTCGTGTAAGTATACACACATACACACACACACACACACACACAGTCCTGCAAGTTGTCCTCTGACCACCACTGGTGCACATGGTAAATACACATGCACACATACGTAATTAATTTTTTTAAAATGGAAGCTGAGTTCTAGCTAAGATTATCTAAGGTTACAGCTTACTCTCTTCAACTCTTTGGAAACCCACCCTCATAATCTCTGTGTGTCTTACTTTCTCACATGACATATAGCTTGCTACGATTCACTTATTAGAAAGAACAAAGTATATTTTTATTTATTTATTTTTTTTTACCATATCGCGATCAGGAGAAAACCTCAAATCCAAGATCAATTCCCAGGAGACACCCTAATGCGTGGGCGTCCTGCACAACGACCAGTAGAATGTTTGCACGTCACGGAGACTGTTGCTAGGTGAACGCATCACAGATGAGCAAGGAAGGCCAGGGACCCTCTCAGAGTGACAGTTAGCCTGTGGCTATTGTCCTAACTAAGGAAGTAAAAGCACAAAGCCTTTTTCACCAAATGTTAGTGAGCAAAACAAAGCAACCAAGCAAACCAAAAGCAATGCACTTTCTTAAGAAAGTGATCCTACCAAACTGAACAAGCACACCATCAAACATGAGCATCCTTGTTGTAGAATATTATTTTAAGGTGTGCTACTTTTGTTTGTTTTGCATTTGTGTAGCTCTGTGAAGCTGTGTTACTTTGCCTGTCTAAAACACTGATGGTTTAATAAAGAACTGAACTGCTAATAGCGAGGCAGGAGAAAGGATAGGCGGGGCTGGCAGGCAGAGAGAATAAATAGGGGAAAACTGGGAGGAGAGAAGAAAAGAGATGGAGGAGTGAAGAAGAAGGAGCCAGAGAAGGAGAAGGACTCCAGGGGCGAGCCACCCAGCTACACAGCAAGTCATGGAGTAAGAGTAAGATTTACAGAAGTAAAAAAATGGGAAAAAACCCAGAGGCAAAAGGTAGATGGGGTAATTTAAAGTTAAGGAAATGCCAAGCTAAGGCCGGGCATTCATAAGTAAGAATAAGCCTCTGTATGTGATTTATTTAGGAGCTGGGTAGCAGGCCCCCTAAAGACCAAAGAGCAGAAACAACAACACATCCTATTTTGGAGGCTTTTGTGAAGTTCTTGGGATAGAGCAAATGGTCACACCCTGATGTGTGTGTGTGTGTGTATTATGTGTGTATATGTATATATGTGTATATGTAATATATATTATGTTTATATATATTAAAATCTGATCCGTAAGAGGATAGAAAATAATAATTCTATCTACTATTCCTAAGGAAAAGATGATTTATCTCAAAAACTGGAATTTATATTCTAGGAAAATAATTTTACAGCAGAGGAAGTTTGTCCCTCGTATATGTCTATTCTTGATGGCAAAATAGCAAAGAATATACTTCAAATATCAAAGAATACTGATAGCCTGATCGCATTCCAAGTTCTGAGTCAAGGGTGGAGCCTGGGCATAAATATTTTTGAAGCTATAAGGCCATTCAAATGTAAATTTAGGGCTGAAATGGAGGCGCACACCTTTAATCCCAACATTTGGGAGGCAAAGGCAGGCGGATCTCTGAGTTTGAGACCAGCCTGGTCTACAGAGTGAGTTCCAGGACCATCAGGGATACACAGAGAAAACTTGTCTCAAAAAAAAAAGCAGAAAGATATTAAGATTCTCAAGAATAAGAGTAATAGATAATTAAACCAGGAACACCAAAATTTTCCTCTATAAAATTCTTAAAATGGCCGGGCGTTGGTGGCGCACGCCTTTAATCCCAGCACTCGGGAGGCAGAGCCAGGCGGATCTCTGTGAGTTCGAGGCCAGCCTGGGCTACCAAGTGAGCTCCAGGAAAGGCGCAAAGCTACACAGAGAAACCCTGTCTCGAAAAAACCAAAAAAAAAAAAAAAAATTCTTAAAATGACACCCCCTGAGGTTTGGGGTAGAGGGTTTCCAAGGAGCAGAGAGACCCTGTGCTCCTACTGTTAATAAAACTTGACTGAAGGCTGAGACCCTGCCTTTCTAGTCTTGAAATCAGCAGAGCAAAAGAATCTGCCCTGCAACACTAGCTGAAATCAATCATCCTGCCAGCATAGATATGTGACATGCCTGTGATCCTACCACTCAGGAGGGAGAGGCAGGAAGAGCTGAAGGTGTAGGCCACCCTCAACTACATAGTGAGCTCAAGGCCAGCCTGAGCTACGTGAGACTTCGTCTCAAAAAAAAAAAAAAAAAAAAAAACAAGTAAAACCCCCACCAATTGCACAGGAAGATTGGGAATTTGAGATCAACCTAGATTACACAGTGAGATCATCTCTCAAAAGACCCATAAGCAGTAACAAAAGAACATGGTACATGTGTTACCTGTCTTCACGTGTATATCCACTAATTCCTTAACAAAGAGATATGTTATAACAGAAAGTTTTATGTTTACTATTAAAATTAATATTCTGATTTAAAATGTTTTTATATCCTTCTCTTTCTGTGTAAATATTGCTGTAGGACAAATCCTTAGACCTGAAAAATCAAAGTAATTACACATTTAAATTTTCTTAGTAACAGAGAATCAGACTACTTAGCCTAGACCAGTCTTGTACCTCCAAATGCTGATTTTATAGGTATATACCATTCCACCCTGATACAGTAAAATTATATATAATATATAATAATAAATATATATAACAAGGTCTCATTTATGTAGCTCTAGCTGGCCTAGAACTCACTACATATGTTGTATATCAGACTGTAGCTCTGTGGGAATTCTCCCATCAATGTAGATCAGTCTGGCTTTGAACTCACAGAGATCCTCCTGCTCTGCCTCCCAACTGCTGGGATAAAAGGCATGCACCACCACCATGCTACATTTAAAGTTTTGATAGATATTATGAAATTAAAAATGGAGCCTGGGCAAAAAAATGATATATAATACTAGTAGTGACTGCCATTATTAGCATTTAAATATTTTGTCTTTCTAGTCTCAGGAAAATGGTCATTTTGTCTTTACTTATTGAAAGATAAACGGCGCTGGTGGAGGCGCTGGCTATCAGCGGAAAAGTCACAAGCCACGACTACAACTACCAGAGTTATAGAGAGCTTTATTGGAAGGAGGGAGGGGAGAGGAGGGAGGAGAGCCAGGCCTGGGGGGAGAGAGAGAAAGAGAGAGAGAGAGATGGCGGGAGCAGAGAGGAAACAGAGAGAGAGGGTGGGGTCCGTGTCCCGCTTTTTAAGGCACAGATTGGGTGACCACGTAGTTGCCAGCATCCCCTGATGACATAAGACACAAGACCCCGAGGAGTGAGGGCGGGATCCTAACACTTATTTGCCCTGTCTTCAGTATTTGGCAGGATTGCCTTCTTTCTATGACATTCGTCCTCATTTGCTTTCTAAGACAACAGGTTTGGTTTTGTTTTTAAATGCTGAATGCCGTTTATTGAAGGAGGGAAGAGGTCTTAAATACAGGCTTACAGCACAATGGGAGAACTCTGGAGGGCAGAAGTTCGCTAC
>CABHPH010160270.1:0-12129 GCA_902168325.1 Peromyscus nudipes | reverse complement strand
TGAGTATGTTAAGATAGATTCCAAAGAGTGTATAAAATGATGATGAGGAAGACATAAAAATTAAATGTAACTTAATAAATCCTAGACTAGTGAAGATGTCCTGTATGTAAAGTTTTTCTGAGGCTTGTAGCTAGAAATATGATTCAGATAAGGATTATTCCTGAGTTGGGAGGAATGCTAAGAATGAAGTCATGAATTGTGATATCATTCATGTTCTATCTTCACTGTAGCATCTTTCCAGAGTTTGAAGTGTTTGAATTAAAATCCCTCCAATCACAGGCGTTACATGATAGGAGACCAAGAGATGGAGCCTACTGCTTTCCCTTAGGCAATTTTCTTTGCCTCCAAAGTCATTTCCAGATCCTGGAAAGCCTTAACCCCAGTTGATTAGATCATAGAAGCCATTTAGAAACTGCCTTTCAGAATACCAGGGCCAAAAAGGCAGATGATTTTCTTCATTTAAGTGAATATTTGGGGTGTGAGCTAAGCTTTTTCAGAGCTCTCTGATCTTCCTCTTTGGAGGTCTGAGTATTAGGAAGTGTGGGCACAGGATGAAGGCATCCTGAAATGGAGGTTGTATTTTCACTCTCCCGAATTCTCTGTTTAGCGCTATATCCCATTTTTAACTGAGTTAATTGCTTTCTTGATGTCCAGTTTTTTGAGTTCTTTACTTATTTAAGTTATTATCCATCTATAGTGTGTGTAGTTGGCAAAAATCTTTTCCTATTCTGTAGGTTGTCACTTTGTCCTTGTGAAGGTGTCCTTTGCCCAACAGATGCTTTTCAGTTCCATGAGGTTCCATTTATTAATTGTTGCTTTTAGTGACTGTACTATTGGTGTTAGGTTTAGAAGTCCTTTTCCATGTCTACGAGTTCAAGACTATTCCCCACTTTCTCTTTTATTAGGTTCAGTATATGTGGTTTTAAGTTGATGCGTTTGATCTACATGCAGTTGAATTTTATGGATCTATTTTCAGTATTCTGTGTTTTGAGGACATTATCATGTTTCAGATCAAAACAATTACAGTATGATCGCAGAAAAATACAGTGGTCTATCTACACTGGAATGGGACATACTCCTACTTAAACCCGGGTTTTGTTGGTGTTGTTTGATTTTTTGTTGCCCTGTGGGGTTTTTTTGTTTGTTTGTTTTTTGTTTTGTTTTTTTCAATTAACGTTTTCTCTTTGTGACAGCTCTGGCTGTCCTGGAATTCCCTGTGTAGACCATACTGACCTGGAACTCAAAGACATCTCCATACCTCCTGAATTTTGGGACTAAAGGAATGGGTCAACACCACATGGCCCAAAACACAAGGTTTTTAAATAGGCATGTGGATAACAGTTAATATGCTTGCCTGTTTTTATCAATGGCAGAGTTTCAAACCCTTGACTCTTAATAATTAATCTATTCCATTGAGGTTACCCAGTGACTTTTTCTGCATTTTATTTTTTGGAACTTCACAATCTTGCCTGTATTGTTTCTTACTCTTCTCTTCCCTACAGAAAATATTAATCACCAAGTAAAATGGGTCCAATATGAGTTTCTGTTTCTTTCTCAATGTAATCCTACCTTAGATGCCAGGCACTCACTTGTAGCAGGAATCTTAGAAGGTCTTTATTAATAAAACAAACCTGAGGCCAGTTATTGAGGTGAATACTGAATGATCAGAGAGACAAAACAAGCCAAAGCTTCCTCACCTCTCTGGATCCTCAGCTGGTCTTGTTTCCTCAGACTGGAGGCCTCTGAGTCCTCATCCAGAATGGGTCTCAGCTGAACTGCTGTTCAAAAGCCTGAATGCTTAACCAGCCAAATGCTTAACCAGCCAAAATGCTTCTAGTTTCTGTTCCTCACGCCTTATATACCTTTCTGTTTTCTACCACCACTCCCTGGGATTAAAGGCTTGCTTTCTGGGATTATATGCGTGAGTCACTATACTTGGCTGTATCCTTGAACACATGGATTTCTGCCTCTGGAATGCTAGGATTAAAGGCGTGTGCTACCACTGCCTAACCTCTGTTTAATATGTGGCTATTCTGTCTCTGACCCCAGATAAGTTTATTAAGGTACACAATATTTTGGGGAATACAATACCACCTCACTCACTCTCCCAACTGAGCTTCATCCTCCAGCCCCAAAGCACATTAAATCCTTATGTGATCATCTGTTATTTAAAAGGGTATACTAGGTTCAAATTACTTTTAGAGAGGTTAATCATGGCAGAAATTGGAAGCATGGACACGAAATTCAAGGCCAGCATCACTTACAATGTGAAACCCAGATCACCAATATTATGTGGCCCTATTTTTGAAAAAGAAAAAAAAATGGAAAGAGCTATATCTCAGTTTGCAGAGTACTTGCTTAGCGTGTACTAGGTCTTGATTTCAATCTTAAGCATCACATAAAATCAGGTGTGGTGTGACATGCCTGTAATTCCAGTACTCAGAAGGCAGAGGCAGACACTGAAGGTCATACTTAACTATACATTGAGTAGCAGACCAACCTGGGATACAGGTGAGTGTTTCTCAAAATAATAATAATAATAGTATCAGGACATAAAAGGAAGATTATTTCAACATGATGTAATCAGTATAAAAGCTTATATTTTTATGATCTTATGAAGGTCAAAATTGTAAATGTATTAATAAAGAATTTGTGTAAAAAATAATAATAATAGTAATAATAATTTTGAGGAACTCAGTTTGGAGTTTGAGATAGATATCCACCTTGCTTTTTCACTTAGAGTAGAGCACAGTGTCTTAAATATCAAACATGGTTTCTACTTTTACCACGTGTTACTTTCTAATCAGTTGATGCCTATGTTTAGAATCTTGCTGTTTTCCCACATCAATGACACAATAAATCAAAATTCAGTGTAGAAGTATCAAATACCATGTGGCAGGAAAGTGTAGTATAGTCACCAAAAGGTGATTGCATGCAATAAACTCGAGAATTCAAGGAGACTATAGTAGGTCGGGCCAGTCTGAGAATTCTACCTTCTAGAGAGCATGGTGTGGTGGGGAAGACAACAGAATAGGTGGGTCCAGGAAAGAAACACTTCTCATTTGATAATACACAGACTCATTAATCAAAGTAGTTATTATGAGGACCAATTACATAAAAGACTGAAGCAG
This sequence comes from Peromyscus nudipes, assembly GCA_902168325.1. Taxonomy (NCBI): domain Eukaryota; kingdom Metazoa; phylum Chordata; class Mammalia; order Rodentia; family Cricetidae; genus Peromyscus; species Peromyscus nudipes. The sequence continues at coordinate 8,998 of CABHPH010160270.1, read as the reverse complement.
AAACATCACAAAATCAAACTACCCCAGGACAACTTAGTGGAATCCCAACTCAAAATGAAACAACCAAATAAAAACCAAAATCCAAACAAAGAAAGACCCCTGCCATGGCCCTGTGAGATTCTTGTGTCATCATTTTCTCTATGCCCCACATCTACTTATTCCATCCCATCAGCCTGCAGATGTTGAGGGTATAATATTGTTTGAGGATACTTGCTCCATGTTCATGCCATCCTATAAATGCACTTTTACTATTGACTATCAATTAATTTATCAAGAATAATTTGTGGAATGAAAACTGTAAACTAACCCCTATTACTTAGAAAGATCGAAGGGTCCCTTTTTTGTCTTTTGGACATTCTGTTCTGTAACACAATTTGCTAAACTGTCTCAGTAGAGAACCCAGAGCCAGATATTGGGGTGACTATTGAAAGATGAGGGAAACAAAACAAGCCAGCCATGTTCTTACCTCTGTGAAATCCTCAGCCTTCAGAGCAGGAGTTCCTGTTTCCTCATACCTTATATACCTTTTCTGCCTTGACATCATTTCTTGGGATTAAAGGCCTGTGTACCTCCCAGTACTGGGATCAAAGGTGTGTTCCACCACTGCCTAGCTCTGTTTCCAATATGTCCTTGAACTCACAGAGATCTAGATGGATCTCTGCCTCTCAAGTGATAGCATTAAGGGTGTGTGTCACCACTATCTGGCCTCTATGTTTTATCTAGTACCTGGACTGTCCTCTGATCCCCAGATAAATTTATTAAAGTGCAAAATATATTTTCCCTTTTTTTCTAAAATAATTATTGAAGGTGATAAGTAATGTAAGAAAAATTATAAACAGTAAATACAATAAGTATATACAATATATTCAGTCAAGAATTACATTAACAATATCCGTTTCATTAACGTTTGACAAATTCAGACAAAAAATTGCACTTTTTATCCTAACTTTGTGAGTCCAAAATGTTCCTAATTCACTTTTTATCCTAACTTGTATTACCAAAAGAAAACTATCCTTTGATAACTAACTCATATACTTTACACCTCTGTAGTGACTTTCTTTTCTGAATTTGTTAACAAGGAAAACTGTAACTATCTAATCTTGAACTCCCTCAGAGACCCAAGAAGGACATAATATTAACCGAGTAAGCAGGAAGTATAATCAAGAGACTTCCAAAAAATGTGAGAAATGACAGAAACAGCTGGTTGCCTGGACAGTCACCCAAGTTTCCTCTGCAATGTTGGGGCATGCATCTTCAGCCTACAGGCCTAGCACATCTGGCAGACTATCTGTGAAGCAGAATTTTCTAAAGAGCCTTTCTACCTTGTCTTGGCATGGATTGGAAGTCCTTTTTTGTGTGTCCTGCTTGTCCATTTTGGACAGCATACTGTCAGCAATCAAGACAAGGACACTTTCTTGCCCCATGGCTAACTTTGGCCACAGTGAAAGTAAACTCCATGTGCAGTTTCATCAATGCCCATCATCTTCTCTGAAGTAGAATGGTGCTTCTAGGAGTAGACATATCTTATTGTCACAAAAAAAGAAAAAAAAATCTATATTATGAAAACATCTTAAATCTATAGATCTATAGATCTCTGAAGTGTTTGAAGATGACCTGTATATCTAAGATGTATCTCTGTTTGACCTTAAAAACATACCTAACTTGACTACATGTTCCATTATAATAGGTGACTAAATACTAACTTGCATTTCTTTATATCCTAATTAGTTGGTAATAACTTTCAAGTAGTAGTAATTTGCATTACATTGCTAAATGAGTTGTATAGGTACAATACCTTGAACAAGATTAGAAATATATGTACAGTATTTTCTAACAGAATCAATCTCAAATTTGTATCAATATACATAATTTGTATACAATATACAAAAATCCAATCCAGTGTAAAATATTTAAAACTAGTAGTTGCTTTCTAAATGTAGATTCAATAATCTACATTTTGTCTTTCATATCCATATTCTCTCTTATTTCTTTCCAGAGTAGATTCAATAATCTAACCTTTATTCAACATAATAACTTGTAACCTACCATCCTAAACAATGACAAGTATCCATAACCTATTGAATGACAAAAAACCACCCACTCTACCTCTTGGGAATGTAGGTGTCATGTTCTTATAATTAATTCCTGCTGTCTGAGGGTGAAAGCATGTTTAGGGGATCCTGAAAAAAAATTGGGTTAATTGTCAAGTCCTGGGAGAGGTGGCTGTATCATTTGCTGTATAAATGTATAATGAGAAAGTGCAGGGCTTGTCTCAAGTCCTTCTTTGAGTAGTCTGTCAGGCTGGATCACCTCAGGTAGCCATCTCGAAATTATCCTGAGCAGTTTGTCTCATAGCCAGTCCCAAGTTTGCAATACAACAGGTTCCATTCTTCTTCACCAGGGTATTCTTTTATTTCAAATCTCTGTGAGTAATAGCTGACTTCCCTTGGGTACCAACAATCTCCATGTGAAGATGGGCAAGTAGAAGCTTGATCATCCCTTCCACTGTAACAGTATATCTATTCAAGTAATCAAAAAAGGATCCATGCTCATGGTAACCCGACACCAGCCACAGCTGAGTCCATGTACCATTGCCTTTGTTACCTGTTGCTATAAATCCTAGGATGTTTTCGTGGCATAACATCACTGTCTGATAAGTCTCTGCCTCTTGGAACCATGAATGTTCTTCTCTAGAAGAGACTATCTTCACAGGAACTTCTCCTCCCTGCCACTTGCCTCACCAAACTTCTACAAACTGACCTTTGCCAATGCGTTTTTGTAACATGATGATCCTGGCAATTGTTCTCTGAACAAGCAGCAGTAAACCCTTAGTCCTCCAACACAATGAGAAGCAGCTGGCAACTCAGAGCAGCTGCCATTGCCTCCATGATCCGGCCACCACCATTTGTGGCCTGACCTGGCCCTGGCTTCAGCTTCTCTTAAAAAACTTCCCAGGCTGCCCTTGAACTCTGGATCCTCCAGCCTCCACCTTCTTCAGCAAATCCTACCAGCATGTACCCACTAGCATGCAGCTCAAGTCTGAGCAGGGGACTCACCAACTCTTCAGTTGATCCTGTTTCCAGGAATCCTCAGACTGAAAGGCTCTGAGTCCTCACCCCTGAGGGTCCTAGTTGAACAACTCCTGCCACTAGCTTACCTCCAGGAAATCCTCAGTCTAAAGAGCGTGGGTTCCTGTTTCCTCATTCTTTATATACCTTTCTCTGCCCTGACATTACTTCCTGGGAATAAAGGCATGTGTGCTTCCCAGTACTGGGATTAAAGGCATGTGCCACCACTGCTTGGCTCTGTTTCCAGGGTGGTCTAGAACTCAGAGATCCAGACAGATCTCTGCTTCCCAAGAGATAGGATTAAGGATGTGTGTCACCATTGTCTGGTCCCTGTGTCTAGTTTAGTGGCTGGCTCTGTCCTCTGATCCCCAGATAAGTTGATTAGGGTAAACAATATATCATCACATTGTTTTATTTGGGAGTTATGCATTTTGGTAATTAGAGGCATTGATGGAGTCATTAAAACTGTTTTAATGATCATGTAGATCTCATCCATTTCTCCATCATTGGGTGATCCCCGTGTCTTTCTTGGGTTCCTGTTTTCCAGGTAGCCTCCCTGGTCTTGTGAGTAGCCGTCCAGTCATCCTTGTTCCACAACTAGTATTCTCCTATGAGTGGGTACATACCATGTTTGTCTTTCTGAGTCTGGGTTACCTCACTCAGGAGGATTTTTTCTAGATCCATCCATTTGCCTGCAAACCTCATGATGTCATTGTTTTTCTCTGCTGAGTAGTATTCCATTGTGTATATGTACCACAGTTTATTTATCCATTCTTCGATTGAAGGGCATCTACGCTGTTTCCAGGTTCTGGCTATTACAAATAATGCTGACCAGGGATGGATGGAATACAGGGACGAGTGGCCAAATGAATGGAAAAACATGAACTGTGAACCAATAGCTGAGGGGCCCCCAACTTGATCAGGCCCTCTGAATGGGTGTGAGAGTTGATTGGCTTGATCTGTTTGGGAGGCATCCAGGCAGTTCGACTGGGTCCTGTGCTCAGTGCATGAATTGGCTCTTTGAAACCTAGGGCTTAGCAGAGATGCTTGGCTCAGCCTGGGAGGAGGGGACTAGACCTGCCTGGACTGAGTCCACCAGGTTGATCTCAATCCTCTGGGGAGTCTTTGCCCTGCAGGAGAAGGAAATGGGAGGTGGGGGGGAAGGGGGCGGGGTGGGTGGGGGGAGAATGGGGGAATCTATGGCTGATATGTAAAGCTGAATTATATTGTAAAATAAAAAAAAAAACAAAAAAAAAAGCAAACAACTGTCTTAATGGGCACTGGCTCAGCAGTTTAAGAGCTTGCCTCACAAACAATGGTGCCCGAATTTGGACCCCCAGAAACTAACTAGTAATGTCTCTCTGTTGAGACTAACTACGTCATTAAACCCTGGGTTTGCTGGAGACTTGACTTCCAAAGAATAAAATGGAAGAACAGTCCATTAAGGAGGACTCCTTAGGTCAACCCCAGGCTGTCACATGTATGCACACAATCACACACATCACATACACACACACACACACACACACACACACAGGTGCTTCTACAGGTATGCAAAAAGGCATGAACACACAGAAAACACATACACATGAAAAGAAGAGAAAACATGTTTTTGACAAGGTATTTTGACTTAAGAGTCTTAATAGAGTATTGATTAGTTCATTCAATGCAAATGGCACAGGAGTAATTGTGTTTATTTCATAAACATTCTCCTTTGGTCTAATTAAGGGCATAAGAGAACGAGTTTCTTATTCAAGTCTGTATGTTTTTATTTTCAGTGATTATTTTTACCTTTAGCCTGGACAGGTAGATGCTCATTCAGTTCTAGCTCAAGTAATTCAATTCTTTAGTTACAAAGTACTAATTGTTCAGGTTTAAAGTGCACAGACATCTTTTCAGTCCACTTATAATTAGATAGAGAGAATGAAATTGATGGAGGAAAACAATATTCCAAATTTTGACATTCTCTGGTGTGTGACTTACAGGCCTCCATAACAAACAGGACAGCAAAGGATAAAATATTATTTCTGTGCTATGAATATGTCAGCCTGCAAGATACAAGTATTATAAAATGACAAAAATAATTGAAATGCTACTAAAATCCATGTAAGGTTAAAGCAACAGAAAGTAAAGATAGGCAATTGTGTTGTCTTCTCATATGAATTTTGTTCAAATCCATGTTTTATTGACTAATAAAACTCTAAGATATAGTATTCAACTCTGAAAATATTATAGCTTTGAAGCTTGTTTGCAAGTGTGTAATATACTGTCACGTAGTCATATCATCTGTGGAATTTTATGAGATTTCCCACCAACATTACCTCTGAGAGCGCTCTAACTCCTACACCTTTCTCTTAACTGGAGGTGAGGTGATCCATTATTATTACTTAAACAAAGGGTGCTATGATTATTATTGACATATTTTTAACAGCATGAGAATCTGAGCTCACTGAAAGCAGGCGCCATGATGCATTTATCTTTTAATTCCCAGCACTTACCATAATACAGGTTCAATCAATATTTGGAAAGATAAAGTGATTTTTCCTGGCATATCAAAAATATTTATAACCTATTTCAAAGATATGAGTCATGTTATTCATAGATAATTACCTAAATATTGTACCCAGGCTTAATGACAAGTCTATATTGAGAATATATTGTAGCTTTGTACACATTAATGTTTGAAATGCCAAAATTTCATGATTTCCTTAAATTACCTTTCATGGGTCAATTGGTCCTGAGAGACAAAATCAATTCTACACGTCATTAGGAGTTTGTATCCTTGATTAGCTATAAAAGTTTCTTTCTGTGACTCTTTTCCCTTCCCCACTCCAGAGAGTCCTGCCTCTGGGTCCTGCCCTGGGACACAACCAGTCCCTGGGAACCCCCACCCATTGCTGCCCCATTGGCAGCCTGCAGGGAAGATTGCTGTAGGCAGGCTTCCCCACCAGCACCCACATCAGACCCTTGCAATCTGCAAGACCCATGCCCTATCCCAGATCTGACTGACCCTTGCAACCTCAATGGCTTCCTGAGACACAGAATCCACCTGCTCTGATGGATCCAAGAGGTGAGTGGCTCTTCTCCCACTCAGAGAGTCCTGCCTCTGGGGCCTAGGTCCTGAGGCACAACCCATACCTAGGGACCCCTGCCCATTGCAGCCCCAGTGGCCCAGCAGCAGGGAAGACTCCTGCTGGCAGGCTTCCCCACCAACACCCCCCAATTGGACCCTGCAATCTACAATACCCATTCCCTACCCTAAGGCCACCCTTCCCCCTCCAACCTCAGTAGCTTCCTGAGACACAGAATACACCAGCTCTGGTTGGACCAAAGCAGCTCCATGAGACAGAATCCTCCATCTTCATTTAGATCAATTGCTCCTATTGGACCAAGAGTAGCCCTCTGAGACGCAGACACAGCGAGCACAGGATGGACCAAGAACAGCTCACTCAGACACAGGTACCTCTTGCACCTATTGGAGGAAGAGATAGGTAGACACCAATGTAAAAATACATATAACAAAATAAAGAGCAATATGGTACCAGAGAACCTAGCGGTTCTACAACAGCATGACCTGAATATCACAGCATTGAAGAAGCAGAAGAAAGTAACCTTAAAAATAACTTTATGAAGATGATAGAGGTCTTTAAAGAGGAAAAGAAAAATCCCCTTAAAGAAATTAAGGAAAAGACAAACAAAAAATGGGAAGAAATCAGTAAATCCCTTAAAGAAAGCCAAGAAAACCATGAAAAAAATTCAGACAGGTGAAGGAAACAGTTCAAGACCTGAAAAATGAAATAGGAGAAATGAAGAAGATACAAACTGAGGGAATACTGGAAATAGAAAATCTGAGTAAATGAACAGGAACTACAGATGCAAGAATATCCAATAGACTACAATAGATGGAAGAGAGAATCTCTGTTGTGGAGGATACAATAGAAGAAGTAGATTAGTCAGTCAATGAAAACACTAAAGCCAAAACAGTCATAACACAAAATGTCCAGGGAGTCTGGGACACCAAGAAAAGGCCAAACATAAAAATAATATGGATAGAAGGAGAAGAATACCAACTCAAAAGAACAGAAAATACATTCAAGAAAATCAGAAGAAAACTTTCCCAACTTAAAGAAGGAAAGCCTATGAAGATACAAGAAGTTTATAGAACACCAATTAGACTAGACCCCCCCAAAAGTCCCCTTGCTACATAATAATCAAAGCACTGAACATAGAGAATAAAGAAAGAATATTAAGAACAGCAAAGGAAAAAGGCCAAGTGACTTATAAAGGCAGACCCATCAGAATAAAACCCAATTTCTCAATGGAGTCTCTGAAAGCCAGAAGGTCCTAGACAGTAATGCAAACAGGCCATGGATGCCAGTCTAGATGACTATACTCAGCAAAACTTTCAATTACCATAAACAGAGTGAACAAGACATTCCAAGACAAAACCAGATTCAAACAATACCTATCCACAAATCTAACCCTACAGAAAGCACTAGAAGGAAAATTCCAACCTAAGGAAGTCAGATACACCCAAGAAAAACACAAGCGATAGACAACCCTACAGCAGCAAATCCCAAAGAAGGGAAATACACACACACTACCACCAAAAGATAGCAGGAATTAACAATCACTGGTCACTAATATCCCTTAATATCAATGGACTAAATTTGCCCATAAAAATACACAGACTAACAGAATGAATATGGAAAACAAGATCCATCCTTCTGCTGCATACAAGAAACACACCTCAACTTCAAAAGACAGATAGTACCTCAGAGTGAAAGGTTGGGAAAAGACTTTCCAATCAATGCACTTAAGAAGCAAGCTGGTGTAGCTATCCTAATATCTAACAAAATAGACTTTAAACTAAAATCAATCAAAAGAGATCGGGAAGGACATGGCATATTCATCACAGGAAAAATACACCAAGATGGAGTCTCAGTTCTGAACATTTATGCCTCAAATTTACTAAATTCCTTAATAAAAAAATGGGATACAGAGCTAAACATAGAATTCTTCACAAAAGAATATCAAATGGCCAAAAGACATTTAAGGAATTGCTCAAAATCCTTAGCCATCAGGGAAATGCAAATCAAAATGAGGTCAAGATCTCTTCGAAGCCTTTTGGCTAAGATCAAGTGTAAAATGAGGTCAAGATCACGATTGGGAAATCCATAGAGACAGCTGACCCAAGCTGGTGGGAGCTCATGGGTTGCTGAAGAACATGCATGGGACCGAACTATGCCCTCTGAACATGGACAATAGTTATGTGGCTAGATCTGTTTGGGAAGCCCCAGTCAGTGGGACCTGAACTTATCTCAGATGCATGAAATGGCTTTTTGGAACACATTCCCTAGGGTGGGATACCTTGCTCAGCCTTGATACATGGGGGAGGGGCTTGGCCCTGCCTCAACTTAGTATGCCAGACTTTGTTATCTCCCTGTGGGAGGCATTACCCTCTCTGTGGAGTGGATAGGGGTGGGTGGGATGGAGGGAGGTAGGAGGCTGGAGAAGGGGAGGGAGGGGGAACCAGGATTGGTATGTAAAGTGAAAAAAAATTTCAAAGAAAGAAAGAAAATATAAAAGTCCTTGAAAGTTACAAGATCTTGTGAAAAGACAAATGAGTTAGCGAGGGGTAAATGTTGTAAATTTGGTAAGCTAGGTTCAGGTTTTGTTTGCAATCTCTTGCTTTGTTTTATAAATCAGATTTTTATTAAAGTTTATGGCTTTGCTAGTTTATATTTGCTGTAGGTATTCTTTAAGACATATGTAACATACTGGAAAAATACTGAGTCAAATACCTCAGCAATAACTGAATTCTAAACCCAGGTATAATGGTGACTAATAAATGATTTATAAATCGGATAATTTTTCATAGTTTTTACTTTAGCCTAGGAATTATAATACCATCTGTATTTTTCTTGTAA
>CABHPH010160269.1:106166-124855 GCA_902168325.1 Peromyscus nudipes | reverse complement strand
GTCAATCTACAATGTCCCTAAGCACAGTGTTTGTTTTAGTTTTTCCTGTGGTCAGATTTTCTCAAAGGAGGAAGTAGTATGTTGATTGACAGAGTGATGCAACCTTCACATCACCATCAGAACAGTTCCAATCTGAGCTTTGAGCCCAGGAACATATGGATAGAGAGATATCTCTGCCCTGTGTCCCTGTAGTCATACAAGCTCCTGGCCTCATTATGGAGGAACGTCTTTGAGGTTCAGCATCTGGAATTATTCCTGGGAGGCTTGCTGAGTCAACTTCTTCCTAAGCTTCCAGAAATTGGAAGAAATGAGTCCCCCCGGACATCAACTTCATTTCTTTCCATACATTGTGCCGTAGCTTATTACCAATGTCTTTGGTATGTGGATATCATCTGATTAATCCTGTGTGCACAGACTCAATGATGTTTCTGGATCTGCAGTATTGAAGACAGTGCTTTGGACTGTGGTCACTAATAAGCCGGTTGGCCATGCTCACTGACACCTTTCCACGGGGAAACCCCACCTTTGTTTACTGTGTCTGGGTGCATTTGACACCACTTGGACGTATTCTGTTACAATTGTGATGTTGTCTTACATACCATGCTTGACTCTTTATCTCCTTCTAAAAAATACCATTTGAGATTTTTATGAGGGAGACCCTGCAAGCATCATGGCAGGCAGGGAAATGAACCATGGAGAGATGAGAATGAAAACTCAGTGCAGCTTGACTTCATCAGGCTGGATCAACCTTCTAGAGAGTTGGATGCCAGGCGGTTTACTGCCAGCATATTTAAACACAGTACAATTGGGAAAACGTTTCCTGGTGTAATGCAAACCCTGGTGCTCAAGGAGGCATAAGTACATCGACTCCACTCAAAGTATGTGTCATTTCTTCCAAGGAGGTGGGATCTGGAGATGAGCTACCTGTACTGGCTTAAGGGCCTAAGGAAGGATCTGGCCTGGTCTCAGCCATAGGAGAGCACAGAGGTCATTTAGGATATTAGCCATTTCCAGTTCTGTTTTTGGGGAGCCTCTGGCTATACAGATAATGTAAGGGTCATTTTGACCACTAGCCACTTCTGGTCCTGTTCTGGAAGCTTGATATGGCCTGGCCCAACAGATAATGCAGATTACCAGGCTATTTATCACCTCTATTTCCTAGCTTTTTGGATGGAAAAATAGGTTATATGTCCTTCCCTTTGAAAGGACAATCCTTCATGCTTAGCATTACTGGTTTCTCTGCTGATCTGCTCATGCTCCTAACAATTTTAAATTGCATTGCATTGATTGATTGTGTGGGGTACACATGAGGGCTGGGGCGGGGGTTGGTGTGGGTGTGCATGTGCTGTGATATGGGTATGAAAGTCAGAGAAAAACTGACAGGAGTTGGTTCTTTCCTGCTACCACATGGGTCCTGGGGATCAAACCTGGTGGGTGGGAAGTGCCTTAGCCCAGGTACTTTAAATACAGTGCCTACAGTCTTCGCTACAGCAGGATGGCAAGAGAAATAAAGGGCATGCAAAAGCAAATGGAGAAGTTCAACCATCCCTATTTGTAGGTGACGTGACCTGTCCTGGAAGATCCTCTGACTTCACTAGAAAACACTGGTAAGTGATCATTTCAATAAAGTAGCAAAAAAAAAAAAATGAAAGTATGAAAGTCAGTAGCTTTTTATATACAAACAGTAGGGCCTCTGACAAGATTTGAACCTTTCAAACTGCTCAAGGAAAACAGGTAAAATGCTTCAAGAGATAAATATAGCGAAAGACGTTCTGAAAAAAGACTTAGGTCTTTCAGGAAATGATGTCACAAGCTGACAAATGGGATTGGGTGGGATTCAAAGGCTTCTGCACAGTCAAGGAAACAATTTGTTGGGTGAAGAGACAGCCTAAACAACAGGAGAGAATCTTTTCCAACATACATCTGAGGAGGGATTAATATCTAGATCTATAAAGAACTAAAAAATTTAAACATCAAATTCCCAAATCATCCATTCAAAAAGTGAACAAATAAACAGACAGTTCTAAGAAAGAAAGAAAGAGAGAAAGAAAGAAATACAAACAGCTAACATATCTATAAAGAATACTAACCTCCTTTAGCTGTCGGGGACACACACATTAAAACTATATTGTGACCTTATCATCAAGAAAACAGACAGCAAATGCTGGTAAGGGTGTGGAAGAGAGGAAGAACTCAGACAGGAATGTAAACCAGCCACCGTGGAAGCTGAAACCACAATTACCACCACCACTATAGGATCCAGCTCCACCACTCATAGCCATTTCTCTGGAGGAACCTAAGTCAGGACACCATGGAGACGTTTGCAAACCCGTGTTCATGGCTGCACTATTCACAAACATCCGTCAATGACAGATGGTTAAAGAAAATACGGTATGTATAAATAAGGGAACTAGTCAATGGTAAAGAAGAGTGAAGCTAAGTCATTTATAGGACCAAGGGTGGAACTGGAGTCCACCGTTTTAAGCAAAGTAAGTCAGACTCAGTGTGGTGGTTTGAATAAAAATGGCTTCATAGGCCCATAGGGAGTGGCAGTATTAGAAGGTGTGGCCTTGTTGGAGTAGGTGTGGCCTGGTTGGAGGAAGTGTGTCACTGGGGCTGAGCTTGGAGGTCTCTGATGCTCAAACCACACCCAGCGTGGCATTCTCTTTCTACTGTCTGTGGATACAGATGCAGAACTTTCAGCTCCTTCCCCAGCACCATGTCTGCCTGCATCCTGCCACGCTTCCTGCCATGTGATGATAATGGACTGAACCCCTAAAACTATAAGCCAGTCCCAATGAACTGTTTCGCTTTACAAGAGTTGCTGTGGTCATGGTGTCTCTTCACAATAATAGAAACCCTAACTAAGATAAGCACAAAAACAATTCTCATATCTTTTTTCTCATATATGGAATATATATATATACATATATACTTTATATATTCCTTACATACATACCTTATGCATTATATATACCACACATGTATATACACCATATATATTATATATATATATATATATATATATATATATATATATATACACTCTCTCTCTGTGTGTATGTGTGTTTGAAAGCAGAAGGGGTTATTTGAGGGGAGGCAGGAAGGCATAGAGAGGAGGGTAATGGGGGTGAATATGAACAAAGCTCAATTATATATACAAAAATACAATGAAACCATTATTTCGTATCATAACTTAAATACACACCAGTTTAAACAGACAGGGCTTGGTATGAGTAGTTAGAATATTTTGTGATCACAAGCAGAATTCTGCTTTTTAGATTGGAATTTGGTTTATATTGCCCGAGTAAACCAAGTATCATATTATGAAAATATACAAATTGCAACCCATAAGAATAGCAGGAGAATGTCTTAAGAATAGGGATGATGGTAGAGGGCACGAGGTCTTTGTGCTCACAGAGAAGCATGAGGGTAACCAAGCCTGGAAAGCACACAGGCTTGTCTCTTCAACTAAAGGGATGAGTATCTGTTTTCTATCATGGGGCTAGGAGCGGATGTTGTTAATAGCCTGGTGATCTGTGCTATCTGCAGGGCCAGACCACACCCAAATCCCCCAGACTATTATGTTGATTTCAGACTCTTCCTCCCTATATCTTTTTTTTTTTTTTCCGAGACAGGGTTTCTCTGTGTAGCTTTGCGCCTTTCCTGGAACTCACTTGGTAGCCCAGGATGCCTCCCTATATCTTTATCTTGAGCATTCATTCTCAGTCAGTAGAACCCACCCATCCTTAGGGGAGATGTCACATGTTCTTTGTAGCTTGTGGACCTCTACCTGATCCTACCCTAGGCTCTTAAGATGCCTTCAGCTTTATTGTGCAAACGGGATTATGATCATTGTTACCAGAACACTTCGTTTTCCAAAACTGTACAGTACTTAAATATGTCTTATATAAACTGCCTGGTGTCAGACTCTGGAAGTTTGAACCAACACTGGCTAACTAAGCTGTGCTGAACTGGATTTCTTTCTTGCCTCTCATGGATCAATCCTCTGCCAGCCATAAGTGGTTTTGGGGATCCCACAGATGACTATGTGATTTAGTTTCAAATTAGAAAATTCATAGAAGTATGTGGTTTGAAAGCTTGCTGTTGATCGATCAGCCCTTCTGTTTAAAGGAATGCAGGCAAAGAGCCAGAAGAATGAAAGTGACCAGGGTCACACAAAAGGTTAGGGGACGAACTGACCCATAGCTGGATTCATTCAGCCATGGGACTCAAGTGTACACTAGTGTGTGGTCATGTCACACAATAGATGTCTACTCTCATGGCCTGTATCTATCAGGCTGACTGAACACCAAAACTCCACTTTTTCTTGGGCTGTGCCTCTGAAGTCATTGGGTGGAATGCTAAGCATCATAATGCCAGTCAGGATGACAAGCAGAATTGAGAAGGGAGACAGCAAATAAAAGTACTGGAAGACTGCAAAGTCGGGCACACCTAGGTGCGCTGACCTGTAATTGGTCTTTCTTGTTGGACTTTCTCTGGACCGCCAGCCCCCAAATAATGACGTGGAAACTTATTATTAATTCTGAAAGCTTGGCCTTTAGCTTAGGCTTGTTCCTAACTAGCTCTTATAACTTAAATTAACGTATTTCTATTAATCTACATTCTGTCACGTGGCTCTTTACCTCTCCTCCATTCTGCATGTCCGACTCCCTCTGTGTCTCACTGGAGTCTCTTGCCACACCAGATTCTAACCCTGAGTTCCTCTCTCTGCTCAGAAGTCTCTCCTAGTCTCTCCTTCCTAGCTATTGGCCATTCAATTCTTTATTAAACCAACCAGGTGCCTTAGGCAGGTGAGACAAAATATAGACACATCTTTATGCAGTGTAAACAAATATCCTGCAACATTTCCCCCTTTTTGTCTGAATAAAAAGGAAAGATTTTAACTCTAACTCAGTAAAACTATATACAATAAGAACAATTATCAGGTAAAAAAATCACATTTACAATGTCCAGCCCATTAGTATTTGGCAAATTCAGAGAAAGTACTCTATTATTTATCCTATCTTTATGAGTCCAAAGTTTTACACCTAAACTACTTTCTATCATAACTTGTATTATCATCCTAAAAATATCTTTTTAGTCCTTGAAACATTTTCTTTTTTAATTTTTATTTATTCTTTGTGTCTTTCACACCATGCATTCTGATCCTACCCATCTCCTGTCCTCTCCCATCTGCCCTCTGCCCCTGCAACCTCCCCCACAAAATAAAACAAAATAAAATTTAAGAGAGAAAAGGGGGGGAAAAAGGAAGAAAGGGAAAATTTTATCATGACAGCTTCAGTGAGACACAGCAAGTCACACAGCAAACCCTTTTATCCATATATCTTTACATGCAGGTGTTCACTGGGAATAATCCCTGGTCTGGCTTGAGGTCCCTGGTCTCTGCTACACCATCGACACTGGGCCCTCACTGGGACTCTTCCTGGATATCCCGTTGTTGCTGCCCTGTGTCATGGAGAGCCTGCATCCCTGGGTCCAAAGGACCACCCCCCCCCATACTCCAGCAGATCACAGATGGGGCAGGTGTTGGGGTAAGCCAACCTTAAACCTAGTTCTGGGTCTGGGTAGTTAGTTGCAGGATTGTTCAGCCTGCCAATTCTCCCCTGTCTTCACCACCAGGGTGAGCTCTCCAGCATTGCCCTGGCTAGTTCACCTCTTGCAGCAATGAGCAAGAGGCAGGGCCAGTTCTCCTGCTTTCACATCCTCAGGTTCAGTTCTCCCACACCTACACCTTCAGGGCCAGCTCTACTGTGTTGGCGAGTTGAGGTATAAGGGCTGCTCTCCGGAGTGCTGCAGCTGGTGAGGGACAGGGACAACTCTCCTGCTCTTATGAGACCTCTTGGGGTGAGCTCTTCCAAACCTGCCTCAGGTGTTGATGGGTGGGAGGCTCTCTCCCCATCCATGCCGCCACATGACAGATGAGTAATGGAGACAGCTCTACAATTATCACAACTTTGGGGCTGGCTCACCCACTCTACCATGCTGCTTGGGCAAGGTGCAGAGTCCACTTTCCTGAGTGCTGCAGGTGGTAAGGGGGAGGATCAGCTCCCTTGCCCACCATAAGTGGCAGGGGCGAGGAGGTGGGGAGTGAATCTTTCCTTTGCCCTCACTATCACTTGGCAGATGAGGAGGGTGTGGCCAGCTATCCCACCCTCACACCCTCAGGGCAATCTCATCCACGCCTTTGCACGCAGGGTCGGCTCTACTGTTATGACCAGGTGAGGAATAGGGCCTGCTTTCCTGAGTGCTGCATCTGGTAAGGGGAAGGGCCAGCTCTGTTGTAGGTGGTAAGGGGCAAAGCTTAAAGAGGGACATCTCTCCCCTACCCACATGGCTGCATGACAGACGAGCAGTGGAGACAGCTCTCCCACACTCACAACTTCAGGGCTGGCTCACCCAAACGTCCACTAACAGGGTTGGCTCTATTGTGCTGCCCAGGTGAGGTGCAGGGCCTGCTCTCCCGAGTGTTGCAGCTGGTAGGGAGCAGGAGCAGCTCTCCCACTCTTATGACCTCAGGGCTAGCTCACCTACCTGCCTCAGGCATTGATGGGGAAAGAGTAGGGCATCTCTCCCTCACCCTTGTCACCACATGGCGGATGAGGGGCAGGGGCAGGTCTCCCACACTCCTCTGGGCAAGCTCACCTGTGCCCTCGTCAATAGGGTCAGCTCTGTTGTTTTGCTCAGAAGAGGTACAGGGCCCACTACCCCTATCCCGGGTGTTGCAGCTGGTAAAGGGGTCAGCTCCCTCACCATCTGGAGGTGGTAGGGGCAAGGGGGGGAGGACAACATTTTCTTAGATAAACAATTTAAGCTTTTATTGTCTTTCAACCTTATAAACTTTACATCTCTTTTGTAAGTTCCTTTTCTGAATTTTGGTAACAAAGAAAATTGTACAACTATCTAGTCTCCAACCCCATCAGAGACCCAAGAAGGATAAACTATTACCCGAGTAAATAGGAAGTGCAGAGCAAACATCCTCCCAAACTATAGAAATTACAAAGACATCTGACTGCCTGCACAGTTACCCAAGGTGCCTCAACAACATTGAGGCATCCATCATTGGCCTACAGGCCTAGAATATCTGATAGATTTTTCCATGAAGCAGGAATTTTGAAGGACTGTCCTACCTTGTCTTGGCAAAATTCAGCAGTCACCTTCTTTTGTGTCCTGCTTGACCAATTTGAACAGCATATTCTCAACAGTTGAGGCAAGGGCAGTTTCTTGTCCAGTGGCTCACTTTGTCACAAATGAAAGCAAACTCCACGTGGAGGTTCTTTGATGCCCATCATCTCTGAAGTAGATTGGTGCTGTCAGGAGCAGACATGCCACTGTCACGAAAAGCCTTATGTTATTAAAATATCTTAAATGACATATTCTGTATATCTCTAAAGTGTTTGAAGACTACCTTTCTATCAAAAATATATCTCTGTTTGACCTTGGAAACATACCTAACATGACTACAAGTTCAATTGTTATAGATGACTAGCTACTAACCCGAGTTTCTTAGTTATCCTGCACATTTTGTAATAATAGTTTTCAAAGACTAGAACTTTATATTACAATTTTAAATGAGTTGCATAGGTATAACACCTTACAGTATGTTGTAACAAAAATTACCTTAAATTTGTATCAATATACAAAAATACCTTAAACGAGAGTAGAAACATAGATACAACATAACAAAAATAACCTTAAATTTGTATCAGTATACAAAAATCCATACCAATGTAAAATATTTGATAGTAGTAGTTCCTTTTTAGTTTAAAAGTAGGTTCAACAATCTACCCTTTCATCCTATCATTCCTATGCCCCCTTTTTTCTTTTCAGAAAAAGATCTTTGAATCTAAACTCCTTTGCTTATTTTTTTCCCTGACCATGACTCATAACAACTTGCAATCAACCTCCATAAATGATGACAAACATCCATAACCCATCAAATGAGCAAAAACCACCCACCCCACCTCTTGTGAATGTAGGCACTGTATTCTCTAGACTGCTTCCTGTTGTTTGGGGGCAACAGCATCTTTAGGAAGCCCTGAGAAAACTGGAATAATGGTCAAGTTCTGGGAGAGCTAGCTGTTGTCCAGTCTCAGTGTGATGGGAAAGTGCAGGGCTTATTTGAAATCCTAACTGGAGTAGTCTGTGAGGCTGGACCATCTCAACTAGCTGCTTTGAAGTTGTTCTGGATGCAAATTTTTTAGGAAATTGCAACAAAGGAATTGTGAGAGGCTGGATCACCTGGTCCACTTGTCTGCATTGGTGTTTGGTCCTTTTTTTTCCCCCCAGAAAACATACAAACTTTAAAAGGTAACATACATACCTGTATTAATACAAGTATGGAATTTGCAGTATGCACAAATCAGCTAAAGATGATTTTCTGCTCTAGTTTGAGCAGGTAAGTGACACATGTCAGCTTTGTAAGTCTGTTTGGACTACATAATGAAGCTGTAATATAAATCTCCATCCATGTCATATGAAAGGATAGCATGTAATAATAAGTCATGGGGAGTCTGTGGCCAATATGAATTATCATGTCTCATCTAGTCTTAGAGCTGTTCCCATGTGGAGGGGTCAGCTTATATGTCACCTGTTTTATAGTTTTTCTTGGTTTCTTTCTTTATGTCTGCAGCCAAGATTTTTAGAAGTTTTCCTCCAATCAAATCTGATCTTTATTAATTTTGAATGAATTCATAGCTTTTTGTTTCCTGTGGAAACAAAGGCATAACCTCTCCCCCAGTGCAACCTATTTCCTGACTTCCATTCTGAAGTTAAGACATTCTTAAAATGCACAGGCTGGTTTAATTTAGCATGTTTTTTCTGCAATCCAGTGTCTCTCAGCAGCAGTTGCCTTTTGCTCATCAGCTTTTAACACAGGATAGCTTTGGGAGGGCCTGGATCAATACCCAACAGCCTCATCCTTTATTGAAAAGGGTTTTTTTCTAACATGCCAAGGGGAGGAACAAAGACCTCCCTCTTGCAAGGTCAAAGCACACCATACAACCAAGTGTAGACCCTTCCAAACACCTAGTAAACATGCCTGTGGTCAAATCATCCCATTATTCAGCCCTCCTGGGTAAAGCAAGCTCAGATTCTCTGACTTTGAGTAAATTCTCACCAGGAAGCCTCTGTGGGCTTCCATAGGTCCACTTCTTAATAATAATATAAAGTGCCCCTCAAACCCCTCAGATGGACTGTGCTTGTCTTAGGTCTCCTTCTTCACTAATCAGCCTTACTCATCATGGAGATACACTTTCCTCCAACTGTACTCTGTCTTAGGTTGACAACTAGCAAGAAGGACTTACCCACCCCTGACCACCAGCCTCTGTAAGGGGAAGGTACAGAGCCTAACTCCATGCAATTCTGAATCAGGTTTCCACTAAGAGCTTGCAAGTAGCTGGAATTACTATAACATTACTCCTGCACCCTATGGCTGCCACAGCTCCCAGTAAAGGAGTAGAGGATGATAAAGATGGAATGGCCTTTTTGAATGGGTCTCAGATGACTACAGCAGTCTTAGCTGCACCAAGACCTTTTTTAACTTAATAAACTCCTGATGCAACTGCATCAAACAAATTAGTAAACTCCTGATGCAGCTGCATCAAATAAATCAATAAACTCCTGATGCAACCACATCAAATCTAAAGACTCTTTAGCATCACCATTAACATTAACAGGTTAATGTAATTTTAACATAAATATTACTAAACACAATTACAACTCTTACAAACTTACATCCAAAAACAAACTCTCAATAGAACTATTTACACTTTACAAACTTAGCAAACATCCAAAAGCAATCTCTTAATAGAGCTCTTTACATTTTAAAGCAATCTCTTATTAGAACTATTTGCATTTCTTGCCAACAAAACATAGGGTATATTAACACAAGTTAACGTTAATCCACTCAAGGGGCAAGAATATATATATATATTTAAATTAAAGAGACTGAGGAATATTAACTGCTCCCTTTCTTTATAATTTTTTTAAGCTGCATCTTGAGCCTGGTTAGAAAAAACCCAAACTTCCCCATTTTTACTCAAAACAATTCCATGAACAGTTCCATTTTTAACACAACAGTTCCACAGAACAGTTCATGAGTCACCACAGTTAATAGAGCACATATGCATACACAGAACAATTCACAAGTCACCACAGTTGATAAAGCCTATATGTGTAAGTGAATTCAAAATTGTCCCATTTCTGCAGTCTGAAAAGTTCAAAAAGACAGTTCTGCTACCAGTCTCAAAGTTCCACTGGAAGTTTTCTGTTACCAGCCTTAAAGTTCCACTGAGTGCTCGAAGTTAAGGACTGGTTCGTCAGCTGCCCTGAAGTCTTTAGTATAACTGCCCAATTATCAAAACTTTTTACAGTGCCCTGGTGTGCAACAACCCTAGTTTAAACTAGCATCTCTGAAACTTTCACTCTCAGCTACAGCTGTGCTTTGTAGTCTGTAGCCTTCCTAGGCAATCTGCTCCAGGGTGAACGCTGTTAGCTGGCTGGTGCAGATCCTCTCAGAAGAGACCTTCTTACAGCCAGCAAACAGAAACTGCACCTTTCACTGATGGCTCCATTCAGCTGTTTACAGTCCTGGTCTGTCTCTGGGCAATCATCCCAGAGACCCTGTGTCCTGAGACACCGAGGCTCTCAACCACCTGGCACCACAGGGACTCAAGGGAGAAAAACCCAGCTACTATGAGCTACAGCTTCCTCAGGTCCCATTACCTGCCCTGTCGGTGGCCTTGTATGCAGCACTCAGAGTCTGGGAAGCCTCTGTGGGCTGCCTGCTTGCAGAGCCGATTGCTACCCTCAGGGCAGCTCCACTTTACTCTGCTGCTGGGAGCTCAGGCTGGCTTGAGTTTCCATGCATCTCAGTCATTCAGCCTGGAGTGCTGCTGCTGCATGCTGTTGCTAGGGACTCAGACTCTGTACCGTTCATTGTAGGGAAGATTTCAACACCTCCACTGCTCTCTCCACACTCATCCCACCCTGGCATTCTGTCAGCCAGCAGTTTCCCCCTAGGTCCCATACCAGCTCTGCTGGGGTTCTGCCCTTGGGGATGCTGCCTGGCTTCTGTAGGACTTCCCCTGCTCACTGCTGCTCACGGTAGTCAAGCCTACCTTGGTGTCCCTGAACACACATACACTTGCACTCAGAGTTACCTGCTTTCTGGCCTTCCTGGTGTGTGCCCCGAGGGCATCTTTCTCTAGAGGCTTCGTCTCTCGCACAGCTGCCACAGCATCCTGCACTTGCCCTGTAGCTGCCTGCTGACAGACCTGTTCTGGCTGCTGGGATCTGAAGTTTCTGCTGCACTTCAAGCTGCCTCTGCCACTATTGGTATGCCTTTCCTGTGGCATCTCTGCTAGACTCATCAAGGTTGAATGTAGCCTCCAGTCATGTCTCTCTAGCTGGCTGACTGCACTCAGCTCCTGCCACAGCTCTTTTGCAGAAGAAAGCACGCAGAACTCTTTGACCCATGCTGTCTCTCGATGTCTGCTGCCTCTGTGATGATGCCCTGAGAGTCTCAGCCGCTGACGCCTGGCTGGAGCAGCCCCTCACATTGTTTTCTGAAGCCAGCAGTCTCCGAAGTGGGTTTTTGCTCTTGGACTGCTAGGTTCGCAGTGTCTGCTCAGTCCCAGATGCTGCTTTCTGCATCCCAGGTCCCATGCAGGTCTACCCTAAGTGTCTATTAAACCTAAGCCTTCACAATGTACCTACAGCTTATTCTACCCTAATATACCTAAACCTGCATTCTCAAACTAAACTTCACAATACTTTTATGACTTACTTTAAGAGAGAGAGAGAGACAGAGAGAGAGACAGAGACAGACAGAGAGAGACAGAGACATTTGCTGTAGCCTAACTTTAACTGCTCTGCTTTATATTTACAATTTTACTCCCAAAGATTAGAATATCACTGCCTTCTTTAATTCATTACTGGGCATACCCCCTGCTCCATGGTGTTCCTTTTCTTTATCCTTTCTCTGTACCTAAGTCCCTGTCAGGCACCATCTGTGGGAGCCCAGCTCCCATCTTTTGAAGGGTTCTTAGGTGGAAGAGAGGGGAATTAAGAAATGATAGATAGAAAGAGAGACCTAACTGACAAGAAGAAAGACAGAAACACAGGATAGCTTCGGGAGGGCCTGGGTCAATACCCAACAGCCTCGTCCTTTACTGAAAAGGGCTTTTTATAACATGTCAAGGGGAGGAACAAAAGACTTCCTCCTTGCAAGCTCAAAGCACACCACACAGCCAAGTGTAGACCCTTCCAAACACCTGGTAATCATGCCTGTGATCAAATCATCTCCTTATGCAGCCCTGCTGGGTAAAGCAAGCTCAGATTCTCTGACCCTGAGTAACTTCTCACTAGGAAACCTCTGTGAGCTCCCACACTGTAAAAGAGTGTTCTTTCTGCCTCTCTCTCTCTCTCTCTCTCTCTCTCTCTCTCTCTCTCTCTCTCTCTCTGTTTGAAAGGCAGAGTTACTCAAAGCTTTGAAAACATCTCATGATGCCCTTTCTGATTGTGGCCTGTCAGTTTCTAGCCTGAGGTCTGGCTGTATTAATTCAGTACCCACATGCTTCATAATGCAGTGATTTGCAAGGCATCCCTTTATGCCTAGGGATCTTTGTTAAAAAAGCTACACAAAACTGAACCCAAAAGGTTGGGAAGAAGTGAGAGAATTGCCTCAGGATGGTGCCCCTGGCACGTGGGCCCCTTTGCTATTTGAAACCAAGATGAGTTATGCTTGTGGCTGAATACATGACCACACCAGGGATGTCTAAGCATGTCCTGGCTTTTGGACTTTCATTCTTACCAGTAATACACAGTAAGTTTTCAAAAGTAATAGGCTGTGAAGCTCAGGTCTCCCAGTATGTTTTTTCACTTCAGAGAAATTTCACCAAATTATCAAGCATTTATATTTTTTTACAAGGAAAATCTCAATTTCTGTTCCTGGACTCTATGTAGTACACATCTTACTTGGGTGCATAGATTTTTGTTTAGGACATTGTACTTATGACAGGCCCACTGGGTGATAATTACAACACACAGACAGATCGAACTACAGCTGGCCCTGAGGTCTTTAAAACAAATCATTGACACTGGTTCCAAATGGAGTAAATATCCCATTGATTTAATATCAGCAGTACTTTGTGTTGTCTTCTCATGGCCTTTAGACTGGGCTGGCCAGTGGGAAGGGGACCCAGGTGGTCACATTATGTGGAGCATTTATGTTGTTCCTTACCAACCACCTCACCCCTGTGCTCCTGGGAGCAATTTACAGTGGAATGGAGAGCAGAGAGAACCATAATTATGTCTCAGTCCTGGTTCATCACCCAATAGGGTCTTGTATTTCTACATGTGTCCTTATAAATCTTTTAGCTAAATCAGGGTCTCAGATGTGAAATCCAGCTCCCCTGGGAACTTTTTAGTAGAAACGAAAGTCTGGTTTAGGTTATTATTTTTTTAATAAGCTTTGCGAGCTGTTTACTTATGATAATTGTAGATCTAGAGCAAAGTCATTTTATATAACACTAAAAACAAAATTTCAAATGAACTAAAATAGAAACACCTCAAACACACCTCATGTTACACAGAGCATGACACATCATATTTAGGTATCACTTTTGCTTTGCCTGTGTGTGTGTGTGTGTGTGTGTGTGTGTGTGTGTTGTGTTTGTGTGTGTGTTGTGAACCAAACATGCTGTCTTGTGCATAGTGGACAAATGTTTTACCACTGAGCTACATCCTAGTCCTGTTTTCCAATGAAATAATTTGGTAGCTGTAATGTAATAATAATGTAATAACAACAGTAATGAAAACAAGGCAAACTTACCCACTCTGGTTATTGTTATGTCCTAGAACAACCTTTAAACTTGGTAATAACCAGTCAAGCATCTGATTCAGTGGGTTTGGTACCGGCTACATCCTGAGTGGGTTGATTGAGTTCTGGAGTCCATTTCCCAAGCAGCACCCTGACTATCCTCAAAGGAAGGGATTGTGTGTGCTCAGCCCTCCAGGAGCCAAGCATTCGTTCAAACTCTGGCTTGTCTGATGCTCTCTGTCAAAATCCAGACAGAGTGATGGATTTCTCCTAAAGAGAAGAAACTGTGGCAGGGTTGATTACAGACTATGGTTCTGGTTCCATAGTTGTTCTTTTAGCTACAGATGTAAACACACACACACACACACACACACACACACTCACGAGCATGTGTGCATACTTGCACACACATATTATTAAATATTTTTTCTTATTTTGGACTTCTGAGTTTGAATTTGAGATCAAGTTACTAGACACTGTTAGTGAAAACTGAGCACATGAGGCTCCAAATAGCTCTATAACTTTGCAAAAATGTGGTTTGAATGAGATATGTCTCCTGTAGCCTCATGCATTTGAACATGAGTTGTCCTGCTGGTGTCTCAGTTTGAGGAGGGTGTGGAGGTGCAGCCTTGTTGGGGGGGTGTCTCTGCCTGGGGAGGCTGTGGAGGTGCAGGCTTGTTGGAGGAAGCATGCCGCTGAGGGTGGCTGTGTGAGTTTACAGCCTCACCCCACTTCCAGTCTGCTCTCTCTGCTTCATGGTAGAAGTTAAAATCGTGAATCTCGGGTTTCCTTTTCAGCTGTCTGTTTATGTGTCTCACCGCCATCATGGATTCTTTCTCTGGAACTGTGTCTTAGTTAGGGTTTCTATTGCTGTGATAAAACACCGTAACCAAAGGGTGGAGGGAAGATTTATTTCACCTTCTAGATTGTATTCCATTATCCAGGAAAGTCAGGGCAGGAACTCAAGGCAGGCACCAGGAGGCATGAACTGATGTGGAGGCCATGGAAGAATGCTGCTTACTGTCTTGCTCCTGGCTTGCTCATTTTGTTCTTTATGGTACCCAGGATCCCTTGCTCAGGAATGGCATCATCCACTGTGAGCTGGGACCTCCCACACCAATCATTAATCAAGAAAATGTCCCACAGGTTTGCTCATAGTCCAGTCTAGTGGGGACAGTTTCTCAATTGAAGTTCTCTTTTCCAAATGACTCCAGCATGGGTCTAATTGACAAAAACAAACAAACAAACAAACAAACAAACAACAAAAAAAACAAAACAAAAAACCCCTGAACTAACCAGGACAAATTGTAAGTCGAAACAAACCCTTTCTTCTTGATATTGCTTTTGGTCATGTTGTTTTATCACGGCAATGAAAAGCAATGGACACAGGAATGGTAGAAAACCTGGGGATGGAAGCATGGTGTGTGGAGGGCAGAGGGAGTATTTACATTTTCTGATGAAAGTGATTGTCTCTATCATTTGATCATTTCTCATTAGCTTTACACGTCAGCAGCTGTAAGGCTAATAAGAACCTTCCTAAATATGGATATGTTAAGTCCCTAGAATAAGCTCACATATTTTCAGAATTAAGGACTTATTGGGGTACCTCATGCTAGAGTTTTTGTAGAGTACAGTGGCTTTTGGGACATTTGCTCTTGCCCTCCGTATATCCCTAAACCCAATATTTTTTAAGCCATAAAGGCATACGATTCACTCTCCTAATAAGGGAAGTGTCTCAGCATGCAGTTTGCAGTCTTGAGGACACACATTTGCAGTTGAAGGACACTACTTACATTGGAGCAATTTATTTTGCTTACAGTATTTGCATTCATTCATTTTGAAATCCTAGCTTTCAGTTCAACTCAATTCTAAATTTACTTTCTGTATTTTAAAATGTGCGAGGAGCCACCTGAAAAGGCTGCGGCAATTGCTGCCTATGAGGAAACAGAAAAAGCATGAAGAAATAATTAGCTCGTGAAAATCTCTATCTCAGGACTAATAACCAAGTAGACGTTGAAGTAAGATCTTTTTCTTATCAAATTGTACAGGTTAAACAAAAAGACACATATGGTAGAGTCTATGGTGCTAGGGAGCGCTTGGTTGTTGCTGCTGTGGTAACATATATGATGACTAAGGCAGACATAAATCAGAATCTCTGGGGGCTTAGAGCAAGGTCGGAAGCAGTGGGAAAATTTCCAGTGGTATGACTGTGTCAGGAAGGACCTGAAGGACGCCGAGTGTGGTGGCACACACCTTTTGTCCCAGCAATCAGGAGGCAGAGGCAGGCAGATCTCTCTGAGGCTAGCCTGGTTTACATAGCGAGCTCCAGAACAGCCAGGACTGCAAATAGAGACCATGTCCAAAAATCCAAAAATAAAAATAAAAAAGGACTGAAGGAGGGGTGATCTGAACATGATGGAGGGTGGAAGTGAAAAGCAGGCCATGGGGCTTTATCCATGTGGGGAGGCTATCTCATTTATTTTCATGTTTGTTTTTTCCCTCCATTTTCGTAGTATTCCATTGTATGAGTAATTAGCATTTTTCTTCTGAATTCTCCTTTTAGATCACTTCTAAATTTTCATTATTACAAACAAAGCTGCAATATAAATCTGTATATACACCTCCTGGTGCTTACTTGGAAGACTTTTTCAGGGAACTATGATGAGGAATAGATGTTCTGAGCCACAGAGTATGCCTCGATAGTCCACTGTGGCCATTCCAATGGTAACTTTCACTCACAAGGAAAGTTTCATTTTCCTGCATCCTTACACATTGGTACCATACCATCTCTCATCAGTTTGATGGATGTGAACTAGCATCATATGAATTGTTTCAGTTCATTGATTACAAATGAGGTTTACAATGCCCTTTGCATATTTATGGGCTTTCCAAGGTCTCCTCCAGCAACTCGAATGCTTTTCTCTATTCTGTCACTTTCTTTATTGATTTATAGATTTTCTTTATATAGTCTCGATGTCACATTTAAAAAAATCAACCATATGGGTTGCAAATACCTTTACTACATCAGAGTCTTGCCCTTATAGCTTTGCTGTAGTCTCTGTTTTTCACCCAGTACTCATTATAATTTAGACACAGTTATCAATATTTTTCTTTATGGTATCTGCTTCTATGGCTTGTTTAAGTGTTGTTCCTCATGCATCTCATGGGATATCCCAGCATTCTTTCTACAGTCTTGTTTTTTGTATGTATTTAAATCTTTCATTGGCCTGCAGTGATTTTTGTGTATAGTGTGTCACAGCAGACTCCCCGAGTGTGTTACTGTTTTTCTAGGTTACTCGAATAGGTGCGTCACATACCAGGATGGTTTATGCAGATTTCACCTGATTCAGAGCAAAATCTTTCCAGTGGCAGTGTGTGTCTGCGATCCCCACTGTCTTAGGTATCACAGAGGCAGCTAAAAATTCTGAATACCTACGTGATTTGAATCCGAGCTCCAATGTCTTTATTTTAAACACAGCAAAGTAATAGGATTACTAACAAAATAAATCAACCTCCAAAAATCTGGTGTGGAAATGATTATAATTGGAGAGAAGTTTGGGGTAGAATCACGAGCCATTCACTTCAACTTCAAATAGTTTGCAGGGTCAGAAGACAAGGTCCCCCTGCCCCTGGGCTCTGAAAATGTGACCATGAAGTGAAGAGGACACAATAGCAGCAAACCCAAGAGCCTATGAAAACCACCTGAAACAAACAGAACAGCACAGTGGAACACTGAACAGTCAATGCATGCAAGGCCTGTGAAAAGCACTTCTTTTGGGTAAAGGATCTGTTTGTACCCAGCACTTGGAGTTACCCTTTCACTCCCACACCTAACCAGTTCCCTCCAGCCTTCTTTTGTGAAGGCTAAAGCTTAAACACTTGGTCAGCTTCTCACCTTGCTGGTCCTGTGACTCAGCTCTAACCAGTGAAGCAAGTGGATGACTTCCTCCTCATGTATGAATACAACCTTGCCAAGTGGATGAACTTCCTCCCCATGTAAGAACACAACCTTGTCATGTGGATGACTTCCTCGCCATGTATGAACACAACCTTGCTAAGTGGATGACTTCCTCCCCATGTAAGAACACAACCTTGCCATGTGGATGACCTTCCTCCCCATGGAAGAACAGAGGACAAGGCTTTTAGTTTTCTTCCTTCTTTCTTTCTAGAAGTATGGGGCATGAAGGCAGGTGCAGGAACTGTTCTAAGACCCTAAGGACTGAGTCATGTGGATTCTGAGGTACCCTGCAGTGGTGCTGTTCCTGTGGTTAGGCTTCTTGTTGCCAGAAACAAAAATAACACACATCTGTGTAAGCCTTTTTATTTCTTGAATTCATTTATGGATAAATGAATAAATACCTACCTGGTATGGCTTAGATGTCTTTCCTTTTTTCATTCCATGTTATTTATCACTGAAAACATACACAGTAATGAATGTGTGTTAGTGAAGTCCATAGGAATGAACTTCCTACGAGAGCATGAAGATGGAGTGTGTACTTTTGTGTAACCAGATTTTTAACTTAAAAACAAAATGTGACTGCTGCTGGAGTCAGTTTGTGGCAGGTGCCCCACATGCCAACATTTGGCCCTGTGTTTTGTCAGATGGTCTTTTATAAGCATGTGGGACTCAGATGCAGTTTTGATACTATATGGACGGACATATTTGTGCATCCCTGTCCCAAGGTAGGGCATATTCTATGTGTTTTAAAAGTCATCTGAAGACCATTTGTGCTATGGGATGTTAATGGCATACTTTCTGATACAAAGCAGTTCATAAAATATTCCCTTTGGAGCTACAGGTAGTTCCACCTTTTATAGACACAGAATAGTCCCTTTATCAGTGTGG
>CABHPH010160269.1:95097-106066 GCA_902168325.1 Peromyscus nudipes | reverse complement strand
CCCTGCATAAGCCCCAGGTTTCAAACAGCCAACTCATGCAATGAGCACAGGACCGACAACACAAAAAGCCATCTTTTTGTGTTGTCTTCCCCTGTGGTCTTTGAACAATGCACCAACGGTCTGAGTTAGGGGAACTCCTTCACTCTCTCTTTTTTTTTCATGCTGGAATCCCTCATTATAACTTCATTTAAAAATTATTTACATTTTTCATATATGTATATAATGCCTTCTGATTACACTTACTCCATAAACTCTCTTATCTCCCTCCTCACTCCCTGTACCCTACAAATCCCCTTCTTACACTCATGGTCCTTTGTTTTGTGGACCATTCTATTTAACAAGGGCCATCCATTTGACCATAGGGACGGAACTATCCAATGGATCCTGGTATAAGCTCTTGCTTACATATTTCAGGATCTCAAGAAGCGATTGCTTTTTACTATGGTCTGAAATTCCCCCCAGTATTTATGTGTTTAAACTTATTCACTGGTGTGGCAATATTAAGGGGTGAAGCCTTTAGATGGTGATTAAGTAATGAGGGCATAACTCCCATGGGTGGGACCAGGCTCTTTATGAATGGCCTAAAGGAGGGGCTCATCCTTTTCTGTCCTTCCTCTCATATGAAGACAACATCTGTCTTCTCTGAAGGATCAAGGCACCATCCTGGATGCAGAGAGTATCACCCACAACAGCCTTGCTGATCTTGGACTTTCAGCTTCCAAAACATATGAGAAATAAATCTCCATCCCTAATAAATGACCTACTAAGGATTAAGTAAGACCCTTCTATTTTTGTGGTTCTAGGGGTGAAACCCAAGTATCTACCCATGCTTTGCAACATTATACCACCGAGCTACCTTTTCAGTCCAAAGTTCTAGATTTAAATTCAACAGTGGACACTATCCAGTTTCTAGTTCCCTGACTCAGAGGAATAAAGTCAACAACAAAGATGTGGGCTATGCCAGGTAATTTCTAACAAAGCATCCTTTGGTTGTGGTCAGCCTGAAGACAGAATGGTGATGGGAAGGAGAGGACAAGATGAAGTTCTGGTATAGGAGCCACACCCAGGTTGTCCTTGGCCTAGAGAATCCCCAGGAGGAAGGTTTGGGAGACATCCAGGATTGTCCATTCTCCTCAGATTTTTGTTCTTGTTCCCAAGAGGTGATTATCAAGGGTTTTGCAGCAACCGTCATCCCAACTTTAATTGTGTGGTGTGTGACTCAGGCTGTCCCATGGTCTATCCCTGGCACTTCTGATTTGACCAGACTTGGCCTGAGGCTCAAGAAGAAACAACTACAAGTGTCATAGCAGAGGGCTGAGGTTGGGGGAAGCTTGCCAACTCATTATTATGGTGCTGAAAATCTCCCTCTGGAGAACCCTGTACTTAAGCCTTCCATGACATACTTTGTTAAATCCCTTAGATGAAGACAGCTTGTGTATGGGAATAATACACTCTGGCTCTTTAGGCTTCAATCTGTAGCTCATTATACACACACACACACACACACACACACACACACACACACACACGGGGTGATGTGGTTTTCGCCTGTTGTCTTCCTCTACCTATGTTGCATGTCATTGTTCTTGACTAAAAAACACCACACATATGAGATGGTAATGATTTTCACTCCACATGAAGGCATGTTTCAGAGATTGTTTACAGTCGCTGTGATTACCCAAGTTCAGTTTTCTTTTATATAGACAGAAGGGCTTTAAAAAATCTGATGAATTCCACTGTTGGTGCATGCTGAGAGTCATCTCGACCTCAGAGTGGAAGTTTATCTTTTGAGGTTGTTTTGACTAGGGGAAGGATAGACACTGGAACTTTCCATGGAGAACACTGCTTGGTTGGCTTGTGTTCCTTCTCCATGATGTTAGAAGGGAAATCCTTCCTAACTAGAAGGCCCGCTCCTCAGCTAAAATGGCAGTCTACGTGCAGTATCACTGTCTTTGCAGGACAGAGAATCCCAGGAGGTAAATCCATGCAGACCCTACTCCTGGGATGGGAAATTTGCGTTTCTCATGCTTTATTGGTGAAGAGCCTGAGACCCCAGGAGTGCGAGGTATCTCAGACAAGTCACTAGGAAATGATGCTGAAGACGGAGTGGGTGGGTATTCAGTAAACATAAGGGAAATTAGTGGGTGCAGTGGTGAGGCACTGAGTATGTCCTAGGAATTATTAATTCCCAGCCCAAGCCCATGAATCTGTATTGCAAAACTGGCCTGTGATAGCTTGTTGAGTGTTCTGATGCTGATCTATTGGACTCTGTGATTAAGGACCCGGCTGTACGGTGAGGGGGGAAAAAGCTGATGATTTTGTTACTTACTAGACTTGAGAGATGGCAAGACCTTTAAGAGATGAGAGAGTGGGATAAAGTTGGGTCACTGGGGGTGTGCCCTTGAAGGGGCTAGTGGGACCCTGGTCCCTTCCAGTCTCTGTCATTTCCCAGTTGCCGTGAAACGAGCAGCTTCCTGTATCCCACGTTCCTGCCGTGATGTCCTGTTTCACCAGAGGCTCAAAGGCAGAAAGGCCAAGTGGCCATGGGTTAAGCCTCTGAGTCAATGTAACCTTTCTCAATATACATCGACTATCTCAGGTGTATTATTACAGCAGCACAAAACTAACCCACTGCCCTGTCTTGGCAATGGCTTACTGTACCTTGTCTTTTAAATTTTCTTTCTTATTTTTAGTCTCTTTGCTTTTTTAGTTTGAGAATTTCATACATGAATACAGTCTATCTGCATCCTTCCTACCCCCTCTGACTCCCTCAATTCCTCTTGTGCCTCCCCAAATACCCCTCTAGGATTTATTTTCTCTTTTTTGATATTTTTATCTATCTATAGCTGTATATATATATATTCTAGTGAATATATAGAATATATGAATATATAGTATATATTAATATATAATATATACAAACACATGTATTTATATAGTATATATGTATATCTCTTAGAGAGTCTAATTAGTGTTACCTTTATTTGCACATGTTTAGTCATGACCCCTTAGGATTCAAATATTGTCCCTGAACAAAAGATAAAGAAAAACCTGGTTGTCCTTCAATTGGCCATCATTGCCTGCCTATAGCACTTCATCTAGGGGTGGGGCCTTATGTTTCTTTGTTCATCTAGGTCAGCATGTCAACTGGCATGGTCTTCACAAGTCTTGTGCAGGCAGCCATATTGTTGAGAGCTCATGGGAGCAGCATCCCTACTTTGTCCAGACGACACTATCATGCAGCAGGCTTCCTGGTCCTCAGGTTCTACCCCTTCTTCTGTGAGGTTCCCTGAATCTTAGGTGTAGTGGTTGTGCTATAATTGTCCAATTTGGGGCCGGGGACTCTAGGTCAGTTACATATTCTCTGCATTTCGGCCTGTCGTGGATCTCTGTAATCGTCTCCATATGCTGGAAAGGAAGCTGCTTTCCTGAGATGTGAGAGAGATCACAGATGTGGCTTCCATTTGTGCCTGGAGGGGTGGCATGGAGTGAGGGTCTTGTGTTGTATTAATCACCAAATCTTCCTTATTATAATGTAAAAATAATCTGTGCTTCCCTCTGAGGCCTGGGTCCATTCTCTGCCATGGCTTTTTCATTGACCGTGTTCCGATACTGCTCTCTGCTGTATTTCAAGTCTCTCCTTCCCTAACAGGTTTTTCCTTCAGTTTACAAATGGATTCAACTCCTCTGTGTGTTAAGGAAAATGTTTCTAGTCTGCATCCCTCAGTTTCTTTTATTTGTTCACAACTTAAGTTCCTTTTTAAAAGTGTGTGTGTGTGCGCGCGTGTGCGCGTGTGTGCGCGTGTGCGTGTGCGTGTGCGTGTGTGTGTGTGTGTGTGTGTGTGTGTGTGTGCAGGCCAGAAGAGGGCATAAGAGCCCCCTGAAGCAGTTACAGGCAGTTGCCAGCTGCCTGACTTGGGTGCTGGGAACCAAATTTGCAACAGCTGTGTGTGCTTGTCCCTGCCGAGTCCTCTCTCCAGCTGCTCCATTCAGATTCTTGGTACAATTCTCTCTACTTACTTTTCCCACATCTTCACCATTAATCTAAAATTAGGTCAACAGAGTCCTGGCTTTGTCCATTTCAATGACCACTTTTGTCAAAGGTCTTTGTGGCAGTGTGGTGTGCTAGTTGTCAGCAGGTGTGGGTTCAGTTTGAATCCCTTTTTATTTATTTGTTTGTTTGTTTGTTTTAGACAGGGATTCATCATGTAGCCCAGGCTAGATTAAATTCATGATCTTTCTGCCTCAGACTCCCAAGTACAGAGATCAGAGACATGAACCAAGAAGTATGTTTGACTTCTCTGTGGCATTCAAGTGAATTAACTTTTAGAGTATTTTTGAAGATGAACGACAATATTTAAGGTAAAATATGGCTTTCTTTTCCTTACACTTTTCTGTTATCACAGGTAGTAATTTAAATCATTAAACTCTTAAACTCTTGAACACTTATTAGATTTTCCTACTCAGGGAAGTTTTGGGGTTGACAGGGAATTTGAGTAGAAGGCAGGGAGGATTCCCATGGGCTCCTTTTCTCCCTGTGGTCTGTGCATTTGTTACTGCGGATACTGATACATTATTGGTTAAGGTTTGCTGGGCAGGTCTATGCATGTTTACAAGTGCATGATGTCATGCACCACAGTTGCAGATCCCCTTTACCACTGGAAGGATCCCCTGTGCTCCAGCCTCCTCCCTCCTCCCTCCTTCGCGGCTCGCCTTCCTACTGTTCCCCTCTATTTGACATTTTCCTCTTTCTGCTTCCATCACTGCTTTGCTGAGCTCTTCCACGGTGCCGTATCTTTGGGCTCCTTCAGGCGCTTCCCCCTCCCAGACCTTCAGTTGCATTTCTCAGCTATGTCCTCACTTCTGTGTCATTGTGGACATTTCCTTCCACTGGGACCGTGTCTGCTTAAAACAAACAAGCAACTTATTTGATTTTATGTGTATGAATGTTTTGCTTGCGTGTCTCTCTGTGCACCACATGTATGTCTAGTGCCCTCAGAGGTCAGAAGAGGTTGTTGGATTCCCTGATAACGAAGTTACAGATGGTCGTGAGCCTCTATGTGGGTGCCGCCAACTGAGCCTGGGTCCTTTGTGAGAACAAGTACTCTTAACCTCTGAGCGTCTCTCCGGCCCCTGCCTTTGCTCCTTAAACATCTTTTACATGGAGACCTGAGCAACTTCCAGGAGGGGAAGGACATTTAATCCTGAGAAACACTTCTCCCCTGTGGTTGTTTTTCAGATAAATATGTGTAGCAGCAAGGATTTATGACTGACTCTTCTATAGGTGGACATTTCTCAACCTCAGTGCCATGGACATTTTAGGCCTGATAATTTGTTGTTGTTGTGGGGCTGTGTTGTGCACAGTAAGATGATGTTTAGCTGCATGGTGGTCTTTTGCCCACAAATGCCTTTAGACCCTTTCCCTTCCATCCCTAGCACCAGGTTATACCAACAAAGAATGTCTTCAGACATTGCCAAATGTCATGCCAAGGCACCAAATCATGCTGTTGAGAACCACTGTTCTAATATGAGGTGTTTTCTGTTCCCCAGGGGGACCTGAGGACCTGCTGTGCATCATTTAAGACTCATTCAGTCATTTCCCTTACAAGGTCCCTCACATCCCCTCCTCTCTCTTCTGCAGGGCCACCTCATCCCTTGTTCCTCCCTGTCTTCCTCTGATGCCCCTGTGCTTTTATTCACACCCATAGCTTGCTCTCTTTCCCAAGGATTGTTCTCATGTGTCAGTCTTACAGTCCTAGTCATGTTCCAGGGTGTGGCCATTACTATGTCCAATCTACTGTTGAGTAGATGAGACACAGTGGCCTCTGCTGGTCAACATCTCCTGTGAGACCTTCTCGTCACAATGTCCATCTCCTTCAAAGCCCTTCAGATAGTTCATAAATCACTGTTCTTCCCCGTCTCTACACAGACCATTCTAAACTATACGAAGGCTGATGCCGTGTTTGCTTTTTGTCCTCATTGATGCACAATGTGCTTGGCTCTATTAGATGTCTGGTTTTGTAGAAGGAATGAGTGGTCCTGGGAATGAATGGCTTTGGTGTTCAGGGTGGGCTTGACAACCACATCTGCAGCTACAATTATTGTTCGAGTGTCTTTATAGGTGATGCATTCATTTGAGAATCGCAGCACTGCTAAACGGGGTTGTTTTATCATGTAAATAAGAAAACCAAGGAACACCAGTGAGGCTAAGCATCTTAAGGTCTTTTATACTGTCATGATAGCGTTGGTACTCTCTAGTTACATGTGGAATAAAATGAGAACTCCTTTCTACCATGAGAGTCCAACAAGAGTAAAGTCTTCCCGGACCAAAGAAGTAACCTTTAATCTCAAGTACTGTTTTCTGGGTTGTATGGAAATTTTACACCTGGATGATACCCAGGGATGGGCAATATCTAGGGATGGATGAGACCACAGGGATGGGTGATACCCAGGGATGGATGATACCCAGGGATGGATGATACCCAGGGATGGATGATACCCAGGGATGGATGAGACCACAGGGATGGCGATACCCAGAATGGGTGATACCCAAAGATGGCTTGTACACTTTAATTTACATCTGACATAAAAAAGCTGGTATGGAAGGGAAGATATATGGAATTCCTGCAGCATATTCTTGATAGAGAGGTGGAGACAAGCCTTTGATGATGCTTGACCTACCTTTGATGCCAGTGAAAGGACTGCAGATAAATGTGGGTGGCAGGAGGGGATTCCAACAGAAACATGAAGGCCCTAGTTATAAATCGCTGCCTTAAAGATCATTGATTGAGTTCTCAGCAAGATGTTCACCAAAGGTTAACCTTATTGCCTAAAATCACAGTATTAAGAGGTGTGTAGCATCTGCTGGGAGCACATGCAGCTTGGCTCTGTGGTAATGGACAAGTTACTTGGGGACATCGTTCCTTTAGCAAGGCCCCAAGTCTTCATACAACAGAAACTCCTGTGAATTCCTCTTTAGCTAGAAGAACATTTTCTTTTTGTCTTTGCTCACCCTCATATTGATACATTTGACCACCCATAGGCAAAAGCAGAGATGATATCCACAGACAGGAGAAAGAAAATGCATTTGGGTGTTTACATTTAAATAAAAGTTCCTCTGCAGGGGAATCAAGGCTGCAGAGCAACCTGGTCATTTATTCACGAAGTGTTTGCATGGTCTACTGTACGTACAAAAGCAATCGCCTGAGAATATTCTGCAGAAGCAAAACAGATTTGCTCCCAGCAGAAGGAGCCCAGTGGTTGGATGCAGCTATCTGAGAAGAGGCTCTCCCACTTTTCTGGGCATCACCTGCAGGCTGCTTACTCTGAGTCTAGAGGCCCTCCGCTGGGATTTGGTTTTATGGAGTTTAATGTAAGGTGCTGTATTTCATGAGATGAAATCATAACACAGTGGGTTGCAAGAATTTTGAGAGATTACTTCTTCAGAGTGTTGGCAAGCATCATCCTCCAGAGAACGTCTTTGTCTTAAACAGAAATATAGACCTTTCATAGAACTGGAAGGATAGTGAATTCTTAATCCTTTCTAGACAGCTAGGGTTTGGACAGTTGGGCTGATGTGGAATGCACATGGCTGGTCTGACCTCTCCAGTTGAACTGTTTTTAAATCTGTAACTTTGACTGTATCCTGAAACACCAGGGTACGTGGGAAGTGCATTTTGGGGGTGTCCTCACTTCTAAGCTATCATTAAAGCTTGTTTCTATTTATAGATTGTTCAATTCTCAACACAGCTTGACAATGCAAATGAACGTTTGGCTCAAACCAGAGAATCCCACCGAGCACTAGCTCAGGTTTCCTCTCTCTGCTCTTCCTGTTATATTTTCAGCAGCAAGTTCTCCTTCTCGGTTGTAGGGAAAGCTGAGCCCTTCCCTTGCCTCAGGGTCGACCCCTTTCCTTTTGCTCTAAAACACACACGTACCTGTCCTTAGGCTAAACATCTCTTCCCTTTGTGATCATTTCATCTCCAATTTCCCTGCAATGCAACATCTTGGGCCAGGTTTCTCATGAATGGCAGAAAAGAACCAATATCCCGTGGGGGAATCTGGCGCCTCTTCTGATTTTGATGTGTGTGGAAGGGGTTTGTGTCCTCTGCAGCCCAGAGCCGGCTTGAAACGTGGTTCAGGCAAGAATGTTTTGGAAATTCAATTAATTCAGCATGGGAATCTAGGGAAGCCAATGTGGGCCCCATTGTACATAGCTCTTTTCCCAGGGAGATTTCTTCCTCCCTTCTTTCAGAAGTAATAGTTGAAATCTTACAACTCTAAAGAGGTCTGCATCGGCTGCCATATCCTCTCTAATGATAAAAAGATGTGCACATCAGGACAGATGTGTTTGTATCAAATTGTGTGCTTGATATATCTCATGTGGAGCCCCCAGTGAATTCTTATGGCAACTCCGATGAAATTCTTGTTACCGAGGAAGGGAGGCAGGGCTTGTGAGTTATTACCATCAAGTAACAAATGTTACATTCCTTATCATCCTCAAATGCTTTCTCAGAAATACAAGTCGGAATAGGCTGTCCTGTGAGACAGTCCGGGTTGCAGGATGCTGGGAGTCAAGCCCAGAGAGGTGCACAGTACCAGGTGTGGCCAACAGAAGGGATCAAGCTTATTTGTACGTGTAGACAGTCACTCAACTTTTACCTTGCTTCTCCAAAGAGTCTGCTCACCCGAGGAGAGTGGAAAAAGGGGGTTGAGTGGATGGTTCAGTCAGTAAGGTGCCTGCCATACAACCACTGTGTTTGGATTTCCGGAATGCTCATCAGAGGCCAGACATGTTTTCGGTGCCTGTGACCCCAGCCTTGTAGGGGTTAGTGGCTGTCAGACAAGTTGATTCCTGATGCTCATTGACTAGTCAGCCTAGCTTAATTTATGATTTTCAAGTTCACCAAGTGACCCCATATCAAAAAATAAAGTCAGGGCACAGTTGAGGAAAGATACCGCTGTTGGTCTTGGGCCTCCACACAAGTGCACACAGATATCACACCACATGCATGCTCACACACAACAGCAATGGCAGCTTGCAGGCTTCCAAGTCAGAATCTCCAGAGCTCAGACCAGGAAGTGGAAGTTTTAATAAGCTGAACAGCTAGTTACCAGCATTAGACAAGTGCTGTGGGATGCCTTTCTGTATGCTGTGAATATGTGTTGCTCTGATTGGTTGATAAATAAAAGCTGCATTGGCCTATGGAAAGGCAGCTTAGAGGCAGGCAGGAAATCCAGGCAGATATATGGAGAGAATAAAGGAGAGGAGAAAGAGACATAAGCGGGCTGCCCAAGGAGCAACAAGATACCAGCAGACTGGTAATGCCATGGCCACATAGCCAAACATAGATTAATAGAAATGGGTTAAAGAGCTATCTAGCAAGAAGCCTGCCACAGGCCATATAGTTGATAATTAATATTAAGCCTCTGAATGACTATTTTATAAGCTGCTGAGGGACTGCAGAGCCAGATGGGACCTGAGAAAACTTATGACTACAGGCAAGTATAAAAACCTAGTGGGATGAGGACAGGCATTTAATAGAGGGAGCTTGCTGAGTGTGTCTGCTGATTAGAAACATCACCAAAGGGATAGTTCTGAGTCCTTGTTTGCTGAGAAGATTATTACCCACATATTTCTGTAGACTGTTTCTCCCAAGTGTATTTCTTTCCATATTGGTTTTAAGAAAGACTTTTGTGTGCGTGCGTGTGCACACACACACACACACACACACACACACACACACACATTTGTTTATGCACCTGTCATGACATACATGTGGAGGACAAAGGACAACTTTCAGGAGTGGATTCTCTCTTTCCAACAAGTGGATCCCAAGCCGAATGTAATGATGGAACTCAGGTCACCCATGCTGTGCAGCTTGTTTAGGTTTTATTCTGTTCCTACCAATGGCCTATGTAGATACCAGCGGGAACTGAAGAGGCCTGCATCAGTTCTACAAGGAACTCATTGGTTATCTGTAGATGGACAGCCTGGACCAGTTACCCTGACGGTAATGGAAAGTCCACAATCTGAAGTTAATGCACGTCATTTGCTTTCGCAAGTCACAGCTCTGCCCAAGTGGGGCAATGCCTTTCCCCTATACGCGATTCACAATTGCAGGTTTGTTTGGAGATATAAGCTGTAGTTTCACTTCTTTTCTTTTCAACTTAAAAAGTACATCAAGGCAAAGCTGAAAGAAAATAGGATAAAGTCTGGAGGATTTAGAACAAAAAGCAAGTCACCTGTGGGCGGGCCCACAAGCCGAGAAGACTGACTTCTGAAGCTCCGGGAATATTTGATCATTATTTTCTAGCAGCTTCCTATGTCCATTTGTTCTATTCTCTCCTGTGAGAAATCCTATTTTCTCCTAATGTTCCTGCACTCCTTTCCTTGGTGTTGAGGATTTTCTTTCCTTCTCAGAAGGCAAACATTTCTGTCAGGGTAACTGGTCCAAGTTTCCCATCTATAGACGGCAACAGACTTCCTTGTCTTAAGTTCCCTTGCTCACACCTGCTCTCCTTCTTGGTGTCTTTGGAAGGTCTTTTTCCGCCACCCCTGCAGCTGCATCCTGACCACTTGCAGTTCTCTGTGCTCTGCCCCGGCATCCATTGACTTCTTTCTTTTCTTCATTAAAGGTGTGTCTGAGCTCATCTGTGGATGTCTTTCCTTTCCACAGGACCTTAGCAGGTTAGTCACTGTAAGTGAGCCTGTACCTTACTAAGATAAACCCCCAAATCTCAGGGGCTCCCACACCAAGGGTCTATCTTCCTTACACAAAGTCCAGTCTGATATTTTGCTTTAGGCAGTCCTTTGGGTTGTGTTGGGTCCTTCAACTCTATGTAGGAGGGAGGAAGGAGGGAGAGGGAGAGAGAGAGGGAGAGATTTATATATACATAAATCTCTCATTTCTATCTATCTATCTATCTATCTATCTATCTATCTATCTATCTATCTATCTATCTATCT
>CABHPH010160269.1:64080-94106 GCA_902168325.1 Peromyscus nudipes | reverse complement strand
TTTTCCTCTTTTGGAAACCAACTGTATTTCTCCCTTTTGTATTATTTCTTCATGTCAAATTTATATTTTCCTATTGGAAGTCACCAACATTACAAATGAACTGTCCATGTGTTAAACTTAGCAATCCTTCGGCTAATCAGTATTATATGAGCTTTCTATTTGTATTAGACACATCTGGCTTGGACCGATCAAGACTCTCTGGTCCCTTGACGGTTAATTTTGGTGGTCAACTGGACACAATGTATAATCATTTGGGAAAAGGGTCTTGACGAGGAGTTGTCTGAATTATGTTGTCTTGTGGGCAGGCCTGTGAGGGATTTTCTTAATTGGGTTAATTGAGGTGAATGTGGGTGACACCATTTCATGGACAGGGCCACGGCCTGAATGAAAAGGAAAAAAGATGCTGAGCAGGTGCAGGCATGCATGCATTAATCCATTGCTGTCTTCTCTTGACCATGCATATCATGTGACTAACTTCTTCCCGTTCCCAACGCCTTGACTGCCCACCATGATGGACTGTAATCTAGGATGGTGAGCATTTAAACCCACTCTCCTTCCAATTGTTTTTGTCAGGGAATTTTACCACAGCAAGAGGAAAGGAAATTAACAAAGGCACTTTGCCTTTTCTCCTTTGCTTTTCTTAGTGATAGAAGAATGAGCCACACATTCATTTTGGAGACTTTAGTCTCTTATTCAAGGGGTTGTGGATGAGAGCTTAGCTAGAAACTTGAACAGTTTTGCTTTAAGTTACAGGAGGGAGTTCAGGGTGGAGTTAGGGACAGGAGGCAGGGTTCAGACAGAGAGAACAACAGGAAGAGAATGGGGGAGGAAACGTTGAGAGGCTGGCAGAGAATAAAAGGAGGCTCCACTTCGATTTGCAGGATTTGCAGAGGGAAAACAGCCGCTGGCCTGGCAGAGTGAAGGGTGTGATGGGCCAGAGCTTGAGACTAAGGACTAAGGAAGGGAGGAAGAAGCATGATGGTGGCATCACAGAAAGGCTGCGGGTGTCTGCCATGGTCAGCTTCAGCTACAAGCCAACACGAGCTTCGTTGTTAAAATCGCTCGAGACTAGTGAGACCCTGCTAATATCTCCCAGTTCCATCTTAACCTCTTAGTGACTCATGGACACTTTCCCAGGATGCAATTCCATAGGAGGAGGGAGCGAAGCCCTCAGCATCTGCTGTCTAGGAGAAAACACTGAGGCTAAGAGGGAAGAGCAAGGAGTGGAAGGAAGGAGTGGAAGGAATTTTAAAGACCCGTTGCTTCTATTTGGATGGGCTGGGATGCATTCTGGACCATGGACTGGGGACCAGCAGAAAATGGAGAATGCAAAGGGCTGCTAATAACCTGAGGCTGTTAGCTGGGGTGGTAGCACTGCAGGTGGCGAGGTGCCGAGGGAACGAACCTTTCCTTAGGCAGGTAGGATGAAGGATGGAGGCAGCTGGGCCAGGCACTTGAACTGCTCCTGAGGACAACATTGTTTCAGCAATGCCTGTGGCTACCCTCCATTTTGGAGGAGAAAGCTGCAGGGATGCATCTATGGTGGGACTGTCAGGCGCCTCTGCTCCCAGATCTCTGGGCCAAAACTTGCCAACTCTGCAAAAAAGATCCAGAGTAAAAGATACAGTTGATTTACTGTGTCTACGTTCTGGGTGGAAGTTTATGTAAAATATTGGTCAAAGATAGAGAGAGAGCCAAAAATATGACAGCAGGGATTAAATGTCAAGCCAGATGTATCTTGTGTGACCATTTCTGGATGC
Organism: Peromyscus nudipes; assembly: GCA_902168325.1. Taxonomy (NCBI): domain Eukaryota; kingdom Metazoa; phylum Chordata; class Mammalia; order Rodentia; family Cricetidae; genus Peromyscus; species Peromyscus nudipes. Next base: position 92,346 of record CABHPH010160269.1, on the reverse strand, counting down.
TGCAAACTAACACGCTATCTTTGGTTTGGAAGCATATTCATTTATTTGGAATTTTTTTTACTTGAGAGATTTGAGGATGCCATTAAAAATGATAGTTCAGGCTGGGGTGGAGCTCAGGGACAGAACATAGGCTTAGTCTGAGAGAGGTCCTGGGTCCAATTACAAGCATACACACACACACACACACACACACACACACACACACACACAAATTCAACTACTAGATTTCATAGTTATTTTTTTCCTTAAATTTTAATGTAGGAGAACAAAGAAAGGATAATTTCCTGATTTTCAATTTCTGGAAATCTTTAGAGCAATCAGAACAATTACTGTTTAGAACAAAATTTACAAACAGAAGTATGAATTTCAAATGCGGGGAATAATTATTATTAAGCACTGCCATGATGAAAAGTCTTTCTTCTTCTTTTGACTCTCTGGTAGATCTTTAAAAATTATTTCATTTGTGTGTGTGTGTTTGCCTGTGGAGGATAGATGAGGGTATTACATTCCCTAGAGTTGGAGTTACAGGCAGCTGTGTACCTCCGGTCATGGGTATAGGAACTGAACTCAAGTCTTCTGCAAGAGTGGTAAGAACTCTGAACCACTGAGCCATCTCTGCAGCCTCCAGGTTTTGTAAATCTTGGTAATTTCTTTCAAGTGCATTGAATTGTGATTACTGTGTTCTGAAAAGTTTCTTATTGTGAAGTACATGTGCAACTGTAAAATATGAATTGAAAATAGGAAACCTTACTTTTAAATAGCCATTGATCACTCTAATACTTTGTATCGAGTAATGTAAACTCATAAGTTAACATAAATCCACTGTTCTGGTTGCAGTGGGTTCTGGAGAGCAGAGAACAAAGCAACAAGTACTTCCTGTATTCCAAAGAAAGGGGATAGAGGCTGAACTCACCGAGAGTACAGCAGAATCAGCTGTATCATTGTCAACCACACTGCCCACCTTCAGGCTGGCCAAGGTAAGATTAGTCCTTTGAAAGATGCATCAGAAGAACCAAGAAGATAGAAGGCAAACAGTTAAAGTCAGAGTTGTGTTAGACCAGGAGGTAGTAGCTGTATGTAAGTGCACACCGTGTGTGTTTATGTCTACACACAGGTGTGCCTATGCACCTCGGGGGCGAGGAATGAGTGGCAGGACTTGAGGAGAGCTGTTCGCAGACTGAGGAGAGCAAGCCTCTCTCTCATTTTCCACCTGAGTATTTGTTGAGTCACAGAAACCCATTAACCCACTTGTGGCAGTTTCTGTCGCCATGAGAAATACAAGAGATGGTCAGCTCATGATGAAGAACCGTTCACTTTGTCTCACCGTTCAGTGAAGTTTCAATCCGGGATCACTGGGCCTGTGGCAAGGTTGCACATCATGGCGGGAGTACACGGAGGGACAAGACTGCTTACCTCCTGGATGGAAGGTCTAACAGAAAAAAAAGGAGGACAGTGTGGGGTTCCACAACCTCCTCTGAGGGCACACCCCCAAGGAAGACCTCATGGGAAGCTCCACGAATGAAATGTCCCATTCTTCCCAACATAACTAGTTGAAATACCTGACTTAGGTGAAGGGTCTTTACTCTCTCTGGAAATGATGTCAAGAATGTGAATCTCCCATGGGCGAACCAGATATTGATGATGGACCCTAGGCTTGAGTCCTTCTTCAGGGACCTCTGTAAAAGGGTGGTAAGTTTATAAGGTTCACAAGACACAAGAGTTTAATTCCCATCCACCACCCATGTTCAGATGTACCTCAAAATATCAGACTATGCTTGTAGCTTTTTCAAGGAAAATTGGTTTAGGGAAGACTGGGTACTAAGTCTCAGAAGAGTGCCAACCTGGACATGGAACTGGAAAGAATGAGTAAGATCAAAGAAGAGGCATGGTGATTGGAGGGCACTAGAGATCCAGGACAGATGACTGAAGCCCTCTTTATCACACCTGTGTGCTTTGTGAGGAAGAATAATGAATGACAAAGAAGCAACACAATGAACCATAACCTAGATGTGAATGCCCTCTGCTTTCTAAGTGATGAGAACATAAAAAGAAAGGTGCTTCCTGCATTACTTGGAGAGTAGAGGTAGTGGCCATCAGAAGATGGAGACTGTGAGACATGGCTGTGGCCAGCAGTACAGAATAAAGCCTATGGCAATATTAGGGCAGCATGGGAAAGTGGTGACTCTGTAAATGTCATTGAGGTGTTGGCATTGGAGCCCAGAAAACTGAGTCATGGGATGAAGAAAGTTAAGGCATGAAGCTAGGCTGGTCATACAATTGCTTAGATATATGAGCTCCATCCAATCTGCCACCGTGGAACCTCTTTGTTCTGGCTTGTTTTACATCAACTTGACACAACTAGAGTCATTTTTTGAAAGGGGGAACCACAGTTGAGAGAGTGCTCTAACTAGATTGGCGTGTAGGCAAGCCTGTGTTGACTTTTCTTGATTAATGATTGACGTGGGAAGGTCCAGCCCACTGTGGGCAGTACCATCTTTGACAGGGGGTGCTGGAGTGTATGAGAAGGCAAACTGGGCAGACCACTAAACAGCATTCCTCCACAGTCTCTTTATCAGTTCCCACCTCCGGGTTCCTGACTTGGGTTGCTCTCTGACTTTCCTGGATGATAGAATGCAAACTGTAAGATGAAATGAACCCTTTCCTCCACAAGTTGCCTTTGATCATGGTGTTTTATCACAGCAATAGAAACTCAAACACACTCTTAGAAACCTAGGAACAGAGAAATTGGAGGATTGCAATCTAGGGGACAGGATATAGGCGGGGTTTTTCCTTGGGACTCCTGGCTCCCCAATAAACAACATAGGGACTTATTACTAATTATAAATGCTCTGCCAATAGCTTAGGCGTGTTACTAACTAGCTCTTACAATCAAATTAACTCATACGTATCAGTTTATGCACTGACATATGGCTTATGGCTTGTTACCTCATATTCTACAGATCCTGCTTCCTCTGTGTCTGGCTGGCAATGCTGCCCTTCTTTCCCACATTTTCTCAGTTTGGCTCTCCCGCCTAACCTCTTCCTGCCTAGCTATTGGATAGTTAGCTCTTTATTAAACCAATGAGAGCCACAGGTCTTCACAGTGTACAGCAGGATTATTCCACAGCAGGGGCAGCACTTATTTAACGAGTTTAGATGAATAGCATTATAATGTTCTGTTAGGGCCCTGTGATGGCTAATTTTCATTGTCAACTTGGCTGGATTTAGAATCATTAGGAAATGTGCATCTGAGCATGCCTGTGAGGATGTTTCCAGAGAGGGTTAGCTGAGGGAAAAATACCCTGAATGTAGGCAGCATCATGAGGTTTCAAATTGAAAGAGAAGGAGAAAAGGAGACAGGAACCAGCACTCACCTCTGTTTCCTGAGTGTGGACCCGGTGTGAACAGCCACTTCATGCTCCTGCTGCTGTGACTTCCCATCATGATGGACTGTGCCCTCTGTTAGCCAGAACGAACCCAGAAGTGATTTTTAAAAGGCATTTTGCCATAGCAACAGGAAAAGTAAATAATACAGCCCCTCAAACCGGACTGGCATTTGGGGTTCCTTGGATTATGCTGTAAGTGTGAGCATGACCCACCCAAAGAGTGTATTTCTTTAGAATGTCACCACTGTTAACTCATGAGCTAGCATCACAGAAACGTGAAGAAGGTGGATTAGTTCGGCAACTTTTAACATCCAGTAGGTGCGTTTCCCCCTCTCACTGTGATCAAATACCCGGCAGAAGCAGCTTAAGCCCAAGAACTCAGTAAAACTCAGAAGACTAGAAGCTGATTGGAACCAGAATGGCCAGTCACAGCAGGGAAGGCGTGGGTCTGGCGCAGGTCAATGGGAGCCTCTGGCTGAGGCTCCTCATGTATTAGTGGCAGGCAGAGACAGACTTGGGGACAGGACTGACATCACCCTCAAGACCTGGCCTTAGGTGGCTCCACATGCCGAAGGTTAACAGCAAAGACACCAGCAGCTGGTAACCAGGGCATTCAAGCACATGGGCCTGTAGGGGACATTTTCCATTCAAATTGTAACTGTAGGCCCTTGAAGAAAGTTTGTGCAGACTGTTATGTAGGATTAAAATCCCCCAAATTAACATGAAACTTAACATGGAGTGGGTCTGTAGCTGAGTAGCACGCGCATGACTGTGTCCCTGCTTTTGGGATTCTTCATTTACTTCCTGCCGGAGGAAACTGCTTGCAAAATATAGTCCCCCAGAGAGACCTCACGGTAGGACCATAGCTGGTCTTATTGGAAAGAAGGGACACCAGTGTGTGTATTTGAGACCTTCTCTCTTTCCATAAGCTAAATTTCCTACATGGCCTAAGGTCAATACACAGCTTTCGGTATGTGCACTTGCCCATTGTAACCCAGAGGCAACTTGATCTCTCCGTCTAGGGGAATTTCGGCAGCGTGAGAGCTTCACCTCCTCACCCCTTTCTTCTCTGCACTCTTTCCCTCCTGCCCTGTTTTGTTGAGGAATTTTCCTTTGTCTTCTGCTTCTGCTTCATTTGGCCAGCTCTGGTCTCTGGCACCTGGGATGGCCCCAATATGCATTTGTGTTTGCTGAACTGCACTGTGCCCAGCCAGGCAGGGATGATCGTGGCTCCTTGCTGTGGTTTCACCCCTGCAAATTGCTCAGTCATTTGGTGCTTAATCCTCCAGAGCTCTTTGTCCTGGAGGCAATGCCACCTCATTGGGACCCTGGGTTTTCCGGTTGAGAAAGCAACGTAACATGACTTGTTGGAGGACACAGGTTGAGTGGAGAGTCGGTCTGCTCTGCCCAGGCAGACTTGTAAGCGAAAATAATAGTCGGGGAGCCAAATAGGGAGAGCGAGTTGAGCTGAAATGGAGCTGGGGTTTTCAGGATTTTAAGAAACCCTGACACCTTAAACTAAAGGTTCATTGGCCAAAGACTTCTTGGGGGCAGGGATCACAGAAAGGAGTCTGTAAAGTCAGATTGTTGAGGGCTGGAGGTGATTTTAAAGAGGTGATTTTAAGCTCAGCGTCATCCTGCGTCCCTTGGTTCTTTCAAGCAGTTAACGTATGTAATGCGTCAGTGCTAGAATCTCAGTTTGATCTCCAGCCCTGCGAAGGTTTCCTCTCCGCTCGTATTACTTCTCCCACGTTTTGAATAGGAGTGCGCTTGTTTTCCGTCTTGCCAACATATTGTAGGTCGTCAGGCTTTTGGAATTCCTTACTTTTTCCCCCTTCTATCTTTTTCTGATCTTCCCTCTGTCACAGTGGTTGTTAAAGAATTAGGAGACCACACCTCTGGGCATGCCTGGGCCAGTATTTCCAGAGAGGATTAGCTGAGAGGAGAGGGTTTGCCCTGAGTGGAGTAGCCCGTATCATAGATTGGAAATCTGGGTGGCATCAAAGGAGAAAAAGGAACATAGCAGAGCGGGCATTCTTTCGCCTTCATTACATCATAGCCACCATGACGGAAGTCACTCAGTTCCTCCGCGCTCCCTCCCTCCACTGGGAAGGACTGAGCTCTCTGAAGCCCCGAGTCAAAGCACACCTTTGTTCATATTGCCCCTTTTAAGTATTTGGTCACAAAAACTAAAAGTCTAACACAGAAAACTGACCTCAGGACGTCGGGCTCCCTGCAGCCACAGATCCAGACTATGCATCTCTGGAGGCTTTGGAGCTGGTTTGCAGGAGGAATTTGGGGAAACTTGGAGGTGTGGTCTCGAGAAGCCCTAAAATGTGGTAAGCAGAGCCTAATGGACAGATCTGGTAGAGCCCAGAGGATTGTCAGCTCCTAGGAATGAAGACGGAAAAGACCACACTCATCAGCCTTCAAACGGGAAGGAGAACTCTACCGGGAATTGAGTAGGGCCATACTGTCCCTGCCCAGAGATCTTGTGTGAGGTTGAACTTAAAGCCCATGGAGGAACTGATTGGACAGGAAATGTCAAGGCTGTCCATCATCCGCATGGTTATTGTGGGCTGCTTTTAGCCCCAAGTTTACAGTAAGAACTGTGAGAAGAAACCAGAGAGGAAAGGTTCAATGAAATTGCAGTTTGCCCAGAGAAGAAGCTCTTACAAAGTTGGGGCCGACTCAAGTGGCTACTGAAGAGATTAGGGCCATTATGAAAGAAGCCAGGTGCTGGATTTCAGGGCAATATGCAGGATGCTTCGTGGGCATCTTGGGGATTCACAGGGTCCCATACACGGAAGGCTTGAGAGACTGCTTGAAGAAGAGAGCTCCAGGATGCCCTGAGCCCTTCCCTCCAGGACCTCTTTCTCTCTGTTGCCTCTTGCTGCTGCGAACAGAACCCTCTGCTTTGCCACATTCTCCTCACCACTGAAAACTTTGAAAGTGCGACTCAAAATACATGTCTCCTCCTTTAAATGTTTTCTTTCAGGTGTTCGGTTACAGTGATGAGAAGTCTATGGCCTACCTGTGTTCCTTCCATTTCCAGGAAAGCAACCCCACTTTTCTTCCCGGGGGAGCCTCACTGTATCCCCTCCTACCCTTGGCTTGCATTTTGACTCATCCTCTTAGTGATGACTTGGTGTCTCCCCAGCATATTCCTCTCTGGCGTGGCAAGGCCTCTGTTCTTTATCTGCGGCACTCACTGCTTTACCTCGCTGCTTGATCTGAACACCCTTTCCTTCTTGGACGCCAGTGGCCCACACCTCTTGTCTCTGTTTTCCCTTACCTCCACCCTCTGCACACTGAGCCTCACTCTCTCATCCCAGGTACAGATGCTGCGTTTGCTCCAACTGTTTTGTTCACTGTCCTAATTACTTTTCAGTTTTTGTGGAGAGACGCCATAACTATGGCAACTTATAGTAGTAGAGAAAGTTGATTGGGACTTCCAGTTTCGGGGTCAGTCAGAGTCCATGATGATCATTGCGAGGAGGAGGGCAGCAGGCTGGGAGGCAGGCCTGGCACTGGAGACTCCTCCAAGTCCACACCTTCTAATCCTTCCTGAACAGATCCACCAACTGGGGACCAAGCATTCGAATGTATAAGTTTGTGGGGGCCATTCTCATTCAAACCACCACAGTCACCAATGTCCAATATTTGGGCATAACCAGTTTATCACCTCTCCACCCCCACGACTTGTCTTTGTACATGGTTATTTCTGAATTGTTTCCATCTAGATTATCACATGCCTTCGGGAGTTTTTTTCTCATTTATTCAGTATTATAATGGTCCTTGGCTCTGTGTTTTTCCCTGTCTCTTTCACAAGCCCCCTTTATTCAAAGGTGTGTCCTTATCTTCTTTATGACCCCCAAAAGACCCACTTGCCGCCTTTCTTCTACACTGACTTACAGTTGTGACACAGCACCGAGGTCTCCTCCTTCACTTTGAAGATGTCCACTGTACCCCAGTTGCTGACTTCAGACATGTGATTGGACATTTCCAAACTGAAGTCGCAACGGTGGTTGAAGCTGAAATTATGTGAAATGGAATCCACCATCTGCCTTCTGAACCCGTTCCTGTTGCTGCTGTTGCTGAGTGGTACACCTAAGCCGTCCTGAGGCCTTTGTTCTTCTAGTGTCCTACCTTCTAGGTCTCTCCATTCCCTCCATCCCTCGGCTGAGCTCTGCCCTCTGCCTTCTGCCCTCATCTGATGTGGTGTGTGCCTTTGACCTCTCCTTCCTCAGCCCCACCCATCCCACTGCTTAACTAACTGCCCTGGCCTCCACAGCTCCCTTCTCCAGCCATTGCTTTTTCTGGTGGAATTTTCCACATTTCCACATGCAGGGATGACAGTTATTTGGATTCTATCACTTCCTGGCTCAGAAATGGTCTGTTTTTAAAAATTGCTTCTGAAATCCCCTCCAAATGTTCTGTCTCCGGATCTCTCACGGCTAGCTCACCTTCCTGCCCGTGTCCAGGGTCCCTGCTCCATTCAAATGTGAAGTCCCTCGGGCACTCCTTGTTCTTCCCCCGACCCTGTCCTTTCTGTCTGGCATTTCCTTCGGTAACACTGTTCTCTGTTCTCCAGTGGTCAATGTTTTTTTCTTCATGGCTCTATCTGTATGCTATCCAATGCAAGGGTCCACCTGATAAAAGCAAGGATGGAAGTGATCTCTATCTACCCTGTCCCAGCAGCCATTGCCTTCCCCCCACTAGTCACCATGTACTGTGAGTCTTTCTGGTGGGTTCCCAGTCCGTGCTGTTCGGCCTCAGCTGCACAATAGAGCCACCTGGGAGCTCTTAAAAACACCACCACTACACAGGCTTCATCCCTGACCAATTAAATCAAAGTCTTGGGGGGCTGTGAATCAGTTATTAGCATTTTAAAAAAAAATCTGGTCAAGTGGTTCCTCTGTGAAACTAAAGAATGTATTTATGAATACCGGACATTTTTGTAGAATATATTTTGGGTGCTGTGTTTGTCTTCTTCGTTCTGGTGGGATTTTGTTTTTGTTTTCAGTCTCCATTGTTTCTTTGAAAATACTTCATTTTACTTTTAATTATGTGTATGTGTGTGTGTGTTGTATGTGGCGGGTATGTATATGTGCCAGTGCAGGTACCACAGAAGTCCAGAGGAGGGCGCCGGATCCCCTAAAGCTGAAATTACAGGAGGTTGTGAGCCTCCTAACATGGGTGCAGGGAGTTGAACTCAGGTCTTTTGCAAGAGCAGCACCCATTCTTAACCACTGTGCCATCTCTTCAACATCTGCAAGTGTTCCTTATGCTCAGTGGACCTTAAAAGAAAATAGAAAACACCTGTTTAGAAAAGGATATGAAAAGTCAAATTTTAAGAAGAATTCAAATGAGGTCAATGGCTAGCCCACGCTGGAAATGATGAATTCAGAGTCTTATTGCATATTAACCTGTTTGGGTATTTGGTAGAATCCATGTGTATCCGAGCACTGAATAACACCTAACAAAGCATTTATTTAGTGAGGTTATACCTTGTCTTTCTATAGTAGCAATTAGCATAATGTTAATTGAATGAGTGCTTACTGTATTTCCCAGGGTGTTATTAAGTTTAAATGAGTAGTTGGAGGGGGGATGGGGAGTGGACATAATAAAAATACATTGTATACATGTGTAAGATTCTCAAAGAATTAATGAGAGTATTATTTAAAAAAAGATTACCTGAGTAAAATGGGATTGAAAAGTATGACATGTATCAGGCACTTTGTAGGACTTCTGTGGCACATAGTAGGACCTCATGGAAATTCTGTTTTCCTTAAGGGACCCTAAGTATCAGAATGGCCACATTAGACACAGTAGACATCTTCGTGGTATTGTTGAATATTTCACTGTACTGTGGACAGGAATGCATTATTTTCAGTTTGGTCCCAGGATTGTGCATTTGTCTTGACCCATGTGATATATTCCTTTATCTTCTCCTGTAAATCCATTGAATGTTTGAGTTCCTCTGCAGTGTCTTTGTAATAAAATCTGCTCACTAGGTACAGTTTAGATCAAACAGAGTGGGTATAGTGTTGTAACAGTCAGACTGTCCCTCGAAAGACAGTGTGGGATCAGCACGGCTGACTGTCTTCCAAGGAAGTCACAGAGTCATTTGAAAGCATTTTAAAATAGACCTCCAGCTGTAGATGTTCCAGGAAATTCAGTTTGAGAGGCTGAATGCTTGGGGGTGGGGGAGGCTGTTTATTTTGTTTCTTTGTTATGTGTAGATTGCTTGGATTCTTCACAGTGGTCTCACTCTATATATAATCCTCTACACCAGACTTCACATCTTATTAAAGATCATCCTAGAAATCTCCAAGCCATGGCAGCTACAAGAACAATAACAACCCCAGGTGAGATTCTCCTGCCCACCTGTTTACAAATAGTGCACTTGGTATAGTATAATTTTTCAGTTGTCTTTATTATTATTATTGTTTTTGAATTAACTGAAATTCAAAGTATAAAACTGGGTCCTCTGCTTCTCCATACAGAAATGCTCTGAATGCTGCTGGACTAGAGCTGAAATGCACTAGCTGATGTCAAGGGCTTTTACACTGTAGTAAAATTATATTTATGCAGTGAGAAGGAAGCTTAATTCTTATGTGTTTCTTAGAAGCCAGCTGAAGTTTTGAGGGAAGACTGTGTGACCACTGTTAATCACCTAACCCATGCTGCTTCTGAAAACTGGTTTATTCAATACAGAGGGCTAAAGGCAGAGACTAGATCATGTGGGGTTAAGAATGACAGACAGTGGTTGCCTAACACTGAAATATAAATGTGTTGACATATTTAAAAACATTTCGTGTGCATTAGGAGTGTTGTATGTAGTGTATTTGTTAGTATGGGTATGTGCGTGTTTGCACGCGCGCACGTGCGGGGTGTGTGTGTGTGTGTGTGTGTGTGTGTGTGTGTGTGTGTAGGCCTGAGGTTGAGAGGTTAAGTGTCTTTTTTTTTAATTTTTTTGAGACAGGGTTTCTCTGTGTAGCTTTGGAGCCTGAGTGTCTTTTCTTGATCATTCTACATCTTTATTTTTTTCTTTTCAGACAGGATCCTCACTGAACTGAAGCTCACTGATTCCACTGACTGACTGGTTAATTAGCTCCTGGGATCCTCTGGTCTCTGCACCACCAATGCTAAGATTACAGGCTTGTGTGGCAATGCTCAGTTTTTTAAAAATTAATTTTATTGTTTCTTTCTTTCTTTTTTTTGACATGGGGTGCTGGAGATTGGAACTTAGGAATTCACACTTGTTCTGTGTGCACTCCCTCAACTGAGCCCTCTCCCAGCTTTATGGACTGACATATTTTAGTACCTTGTCTAGATAGCTAACACTTAAAAAAAAAACAACAACAAAAAACGGGCTTTTAAAAATAGTAAGTACATTTTAGCTCAGCTCAGCTTCAGCTCCCTGACTTTTTACTTGCTGTCCCCTGTTTGAGACTCTGGGTAACCCCTCAGTCTTTTGTTCCTTCCTTTGCTGACTTCTGTTACAGATCTCTTCCCCTTGGACCGCCGCTTCTATGGGTTTCCAGCCCTTGCGATTTTGCTTCCCAGATCCAGAGCTAAGGAGCCAGTTTACATTCCATCCTCTCCCCAAAGCCCTTCTCCTATTTTGCACACCCCTTCTTGTCTACATTTATTAAAGGGGAAAAGGAATGTATTACTTTGGCCTAAAAATTTTCTTGCTGAATTTCTATTAGAAAACATAGTATTTGGAAGAAAGGGACCCATCCTAATTCCTACCTGGGAAGACCAGGTGATTTCATACAATACTTTTGTGCCTGTTCACTGAGGAAACCAGTGATTGGATCCCAGTGCCCCTATGTGCTTCAGGTACAAGATTCAGTGTAGGGGACCTCCCATTAGATGAGGAATTCCATCTGCTAACCCAGGTGAGGGTCTGTTTGAGGACCTCTGAAATCTTCATTTCCCCCTTTATCCTCAGTTTTGGCCAATGGTTCTTTTAGAGAAATATCTTACTTTGTTTCTGATAATATGTATTAACTGTATGTGTTAATGTGTTTCGGTGTTTTATTTCACATCCTGATTAAATCCTTTCCCTTAATTTTCCCCATCCATATTTCCCAGTCTCTACTTATGAATGTTCTTCATATGGCTGTTCTGAACTTCTGTTTATGAGAGACGATGTGTGGCACTTAGCTTTTTCTGTGACTTATTTCATTTAATACAATGTCCTTCAGCTCCACCCCCACTTTGCTGCAAATGGCAGGATTTTGTTCGTTTTATAGTTGAGTAATATCCATGTATCTGCATCTATACATAGTTCATTTTCTTCTTCCGCTCATCTGCTGCTGGTCTTCTTGGCTGATTCCATGTTAGCTGTTATGAAGAGTGAGTGCCTTGATGTACACAGGTTTATAGGTACTTCTTTTGCCATGAAGATTGCTTCAGAAGTAGGGCAGTTGGAACATACACAATTCTAGTATTTGGAAGAGCCTCCACACTATTTTCTAGAATGGACAGATTAATTTACTTCCCTGTCAACTGTGTATGAAGTACTGCTCTTTCCCACATTCTTTCCAGCATTTGTAATTTTTTGATAATAACTATTAAAACTGGAGACAGTATCTCATTGTAATTTTAATTCAGTTTCCTGATGCTAATAATATTGGGTACTTTTCATGCATCTATGTCTATATTTCATGTTTTTAATTCTATGTTGTAGTCTTAGTATTTTACAATTACAAAGAAGTTTAGGTCTGTGTAGTGACCTGCCTCTATATTCTGCAAGTGGGAAGATGGATTTTACATGAGATCTTACAGAAGGGCGAGTGCTCTCTCACAGAATCTTTTTCTCAATATTTGGTAAATTAGATCAGATGTGTTTTTTCTACCCTTGACACCATCTCCCTGTGAAGGGTGTAAACCAAAACTCAATAAACCAACCAAGATGTTACCACTTAACTTAAAATCTAGTGCAAAGGTTTATCCTAAGTGGAGAAAAAAGGAACTATTATAGGCAGAATTCAAAGTGCCCTTGATGGGTGTTACGTTGGCTATTCTTATGTCAACTTGACACAAAATATAGTCATCTGAGAGGGGGGAACATTAGTTAAGAAAATACCTCCATAAGATCAAGCTGTAGTCAAGCCTGTAGGTCATTTTCTTAATTAGTGATTGATGTAGGAGGGCCCACCCCATTGTGGGTGGTGCCACCCTGGGCTGGTGGTCCTGGGTTCTATAAGAAAGAAGGCTGAGCAAGCCATGATGTAGCAAGCTAAAAAGCAACACCTATCCATGGCTTCTGCATCAGCTCCTGCCTCCAGGTTCCCACCCTGTTAGAGTTCCTGCTCTGGCTTCTTTTAGTGATGGACTATAAGATAGAATTGTAGGCCCAACAAATACTTTCCTACCAAACTTGCTTTTTGGTCATGGTGTTTCTCCAAAGCAAGAGAAATGACATCTAAGACAGGTGTTATGTGTGTCACTTTCTTCTTCTTTTCTAATTTGTATCCCCTTGATCTCCTTTTGTTGTCTTATTGCTCTAGCTAGAACTTCGAGTACTATATTGAATAAATATGGAGAGAATGGACAGCCTTGTCTTGTTCCTGATTTTAGTGGAATAGCTTTGAGTTTCTTGCCATTTAGTTTGATGTTGGCTGTTGACTTGCTGTATATTGCCTTTATTATGCTTAGGTATGTTCCCTGTATTCCTGATCTTTCCAAGACCTTTATCATGAAGGGGTGTTGGATTTTGTCAGAGACTTTTTCAGCATCTAATGAGATGATCATGTGTTTTTTTTCTTTCAGTTTGTTTTTATGGTGTATTACATTGACAGATTTTTGTATGTTGAATCTCTGCATCTCTGGGATGAAGCCTACTTGATCATGGTGGATGATTTTTTTTTTATGTGTTCTTGGATTTGGTTTGCTAGTATTTTTTGAGTATTTTTGCATCAATGTTCATGAGAGAGATTGATCTGTAATTCTCTTTCGTAGTTGTGTCTTTATGTGGTTTGGGTATCAGGGTAACTGTAGCCTTGTAAAAAGAGTTTGGCCATGTTCCTTCTGCTTTTATTGTTCAGAACAGTTTTGGGAGTATTAGTATTATCTCTTCTTTGAAATTCTGGTAGAATTCTGTGCTGAAGCCATCTGGCCCTGAGCTTTTTTTGGTTGGGAGACTTTTGATGACTGCTTCTATTTCCTTAGGAGTTATAGGTCTATTTAAATTGTTTATCTGATCTTGATTTAATTTTGGTATGTTGTACCTATCCAAAAATTTGTCCATTTCTTTTACATTTTCCAATTTTGTGGAGTATAGGTTTTCGAAGCATGACCTAATGATTGTCTGGATTTCCTCAGTGTCTGTTATTATGTCCCCCTTTTCATTTCTGATTTTGTTAATTTGGATATTCTCTTTCTGCTTTTTTTGTTAGTTTGGATAAGAGTTTGTCTATATTGTTGATTTTCTCAAAGAACCAACTCTTTTTTTCTTTTTTCTTTTATTATTAAGAAATTTTTATTATTAAGAAATTTTCTATTCATTTTACATACCAACCACAGATCCCCTCTCCTCCCTCCTCCTGCCCCCCAGCCTTCCCCTCCATCCCACCTCCTCCAAGGCAAGGTCTCCCATGGGGTTCAGCAGAGCCTGTTACATTCAGTTGAGGCAGGTCCAAGTCCCTCCTCCCTGCACCAAGGCTGCACAAGGTGTCCCACCATAGGCATTGGGCTCCAAAAAGCTGGCTAATGCACCAGGGACAGGTCCCGATCCCACTGCTTAGGGGTCCCCTAAACAGTTCAAGCTAAATAACTGTCTTGCCTATCCAGAGGACCTAGTCCAGTACTATGGGGGCTCCACAGCTATTGGTCCGTAGTTCATGCATTTCCACTACTTTGGCTGGCCATCTCTGTACGCTTTCCCATCATGATCTCGATGTCCCTTGCTCATAGAATCCCTCCACTCTCTCATCATTTGGACTTCTGGAGCTCAGGCTAGCACCCGACCGTGTATCTCTGCATCTGCTTCCATCAGTCACTGGATGAAGGCTCTATGATGAAAGTTAGAGCTTTCACCCATCTGACCACTGGAGTAAGCCAGTTCAGGCACCCTCTCGACTATTGCCAGTAGTCTAAGGTGGGGTCATCCTTGTGGATTCCTGGGAACTTCCCTAGCACTCAGTTTCTCCCTATTCCCCTGATGTCTCCATTTATCATGATATCTCTTTCCTTGCTCTCCCACTCTGTCCCTATTCCAGCTCGAACTTCCCATTCCCCTATGTTCTCATGCCCTATCCCTTACCCTCCATTACCCCCCATACACACACACTCCCAGTTTGCTCATGTAGATCTCATCTATTCCTCCTTCGCTGGGCAATCCATTCATCCCTCCTAGAGTCCTCCCTGCTAGCTAGCCTCCCTGGAGTTGTGGGTTGCAGTCTGATTATCCTTTGCTTTACATTTAGTATCTACTTATGAGTGAGTACATACCATGTTTGTCCTTCTGAGTCTGAGTTACCTCACTCAGGATGATATTTTCTAGTTTCATCCATTTGCCTGCAAATTTCATGATGTCATTTTTTTTTTACTGCTGAGTAGTACTCCATTGTGTATATGTGCCACATTTTCTTTATCCATTCTTTGGTTGAGGGGCATCTAGGTTGTTTCCAGGTTCTGGCTACTATGAATAATGCTGCTATGAACATAGTTGAGCATGTGTCCTTGTGGTATGATTGAGCATTCCTTGGATATATGCCCAAGAGTGGTATATCTGGGTCTTGAGGTAGATTGATTCCCAATTTTCTGAGAAGCTGCCATACTGATTTCCAAAGTAGAACCAACTCTGTTTCATTGATTCTTTGTATTGTTCTCTTTGTTTCTATTTCATTGATTTCAGCCCTCAGTTTGATTATTTCCTGTCATCTATTCCTCCTGGGTGAGTTTGCTTCTTTTGTTCTAGAGCTTTCAGGTGTGCTGCTCAGTCGCTAGTGTGAGATTTCTCCAACTTCCTTATGTAGGCACTATGTGCTGTGAACTTTCCTCTTAGCACTTCTTTGCTTGTGTCCCATAAGTTTGGGTGTGTTGTGCATTCATTTTCATCGAATTCTAGGAAGTCTTTAATTTCTTTCTTTATTTCTTCCTTGATCCAGTGGTGATTCAGATGAGAGTCGTTCAGTTTCCATGAGTTTGGAGGCTTTCTGCATTTTGTGTTGTTGTTGAATTCTAGCTTTAAGCCATGGTGGTCCGATAAGATACAGAGGGTTATTACAATTTTTTTTGTATCTGTTGAGATTTGTTTTGTTACTGAGTATGTGGTCAGTTTTGGAGAAGGTTCCATGGGGTGCTGAAAAGAATGTATATTCTTTTGTGTTTGGGTGAAATGTTCTATAGATGTCTGTTAGGTCCATTTGAGTCATAATATCTGTTAGTTCCCTTATTTCTCTGTTAAGTGTCTGTCTGGAAGACGTGTCCGGTGGTGAGAGAGGGGTGTTGAAGTCTCCCACTATAAGTGTGTGGGTTTTGATGTATGATTTGATTGTAATATTTCTTTTACAAGTGTAGGTGCCCTTGTATTTGGGGCATAAATGTTCAGAATTGAGACTTCATCTTGATGGTTTTTCCTGTGATGAATATGAAATACCCTTCTTCATCTCTTTTGATTGATTTAGTTTGAAGTCTATTTTGTTAGCTATTAGAATAGCTACACCAGCTTGTTTCTTAGGCCCATTTGATTGGAAAATCTTTTCCCAACCTTTTACTCTGAGGTGACGTCTGTCTTTGAAGTTGAGGTGTGTTTCTTGTATGCAGCAGAAGGATGGATCCTGTTTCCATACCCATTCTGTTAGCCTGTGTCTCTTTATAGGCAAATTGAGTCCATTGATATTAAGGGATATTAATGACCAATGATTGTTAATTCCTGTTATTTTTTTGGTAGTAGTAGTAGTAGTAGTAGTAGTAGTAGTAGTAGTGGTAGTGGTAGTGGTAGTAGTAGTAGTGTGTGTGTGTGTGTGTTTCCCTTCTTTGGGATTTGCTGGTGTGAGGTTATCTATTCCTGTGTTTTGGTGGTTCCAGCTAGCTTCCTTGGGTGGGAGTTTTTCTTCTAGTACTTTCTGTAGGGCTGGATTTATGGATATGTCATGTTTAAATCTGGTTTTGTCATGAAATAACTTGTTTTCTCCATCTATGGTGATTGAAAGCTTTGCTGGGTATAGTAGCCTGGGCTGGCATCTGTGGTCTCTTAGTATCTACAGAACGTCTGTCCAGGACCTTCTGACTTTCAGAGTTTCTATTGAGAAGTCAGGTATAATTATGGTAGGTGTGCCCTTGTATGCTACTTGACCTTTTTCTTTGCTGTTCTTAATATTCTTTCTTTATTCTGTATGTTTAGTGTTTTGACTATTATGTGACGATGGGACTTTTTTTTGTGATCCAGTCTATTTGGTGTTCTGTACACTTCTTGACCCTTCATAGGCATGTCTTTCTTTAGATTGGGATAGTTTTCTTCCATAATTTTGTTGAATATATTTTCTATGCCTTTGAGCTGGAATCTTCCCCCTCTTCTATCTCTATTATTCTTAGGTTTGGTCTTTCCATGGTGTCTCAGATTTCCTGGATGTTTTGTTTTAAAAATTTGCTGGATTTAACATTTTCTTTGACCAATGAATCTATTTCCTCTATTGTATCCTCAATGCCTGAGATTCTCTCTTCCATTTCTTGTATTCTGTTGGTTATGCTTGCCTCTGTAGTTTCCGTTCATTTACTCAGATTTTCCTTTTCCTGAATTCCCTCAGTTTGTGTTTTCTTTATTGCTTCTATTTCAATTTTCAAGTCTTGAACTGTTTCCTTCACCTGTTTGATTGTTTTTTTCTTGGTTTTCTTGACTTTCTTTAAGAGATTTCTTCCAATTTTTGTTTGTCTTTTCCTCCATTTCTTTAAGGGAATTTTTCATTTCCTCTTTTAGGGCCTCTATCATCTTCATAAAGTTGTTTTAATGGTCGTTTTCTTCTGGATCATCTGCTTTGGGCTGTTCAGGTCTTGCTGTTGTAGGATCACTAGGCTCTGGTGGTACCGTATTTTTCTTTATGTTGTTAAATGTGTTTTTACACTGCTGTCTACCCATTTCTTCCTTTAATCTGAACAAGTGGTGCTCTGGGGCACTCTTCTTCCATTTGGTTCAGGTGGGTCCTCTGGATCCTGTGGCTGTTCTTCTTCCCAGTTGGTCCAGGAAGGGGCGTATGGCTCCAATGTGCTGGTGCCTCAGTGGATGGTTGTCAAGGGGGTGGGGGTGGGAAGAAGCTGCTGCCCAGTCTCTGGGGCTCCACTGGCTGGGGGAGAGGGGCAAGAAATGTGCCCCTAGGGCCTAGGGGCTAGATAAGTGGACTGACCTGTTTCCAATCGGTGCAGGGTGGGCATATGGCTCTGGTGGTCACTGGTGCCACAGGGGATGGTTGGCTTGTGTGTCACTTTCTTTATTTGTTTCCCAAAAGAGCAACCTATTGGAGTAGAAAAGCAGGCAGAATCCACCACTTGTCTTTATTTCTTTGCTCACTCCCTTTCCCCTGTAGATAAGCACATAAATGACAGACACTTTGATAAGACTATTTTTTGTTACACTTTTGCTGAAATAAATCATATGCCAAACAGTCCACCCACTGCAAACAAGTAGTTCAGTGGTTTTAGTACATTCACGTGTTGTGCAGCCATTATACCACGGTCTGCTTTAAAACATCTCAGTATCCTCAAAAGAAGCCCGGAAATTAGCCATCACCCTCCAGTAGCCACTTATCTCCTTTCTGCTTTTGTAGATTTAACTTTTTTTTGGATGATTCATGTAAAAGGAAAAATACAATGTGTGGTCTCTTATGCCTGGGTTTTATTTTCTCTTAGTATAAGTTTCAGCATCTATCCATGCTACAGTGTGTCTCAGTACCTCATTTATTTTATTGTTTATATACACCATAGTTTGTTTACCTACTCATCAGTTTTTGACTATGCAATGTGGGTAGGGAAGCTTGTATATAGATTTTTTGTTGTTGTTTTTAGAGTTCAGTATATACATGTATGCATATATTTCTATTGGATACAGACATAAGAACAGAATTTCTAGGTCAAATGACAGCTGTACGATCAACTTTTGAACTATTAATCTACATTGTTTATAGAAATGATGGCATCATTTTATAGGCCTGCCAATAGCATAAAGAAAGGGTTTCCATTTTTCCATAGAAAATGGTGGTTTTGTGGTGGTTTGAATGAGAATGTCCCCCATAAGCTCAGATATTTGAACACTTGGTGGGCAGTTCTGTTTGGGGAGTTTAGGAACCTTTAGGAGGTACAGTCTTGCTGGGAAGCCCACCACTGGGGATGAGCTTTGAGTGCTTATAGCTTTGTTCGACTTGCAAATCACTCTCTGCTTTGTGTTTGTGGTTGGAGATGTGATCTCTCAGCTCTCTGCTTTGGCTACCTGTTGCCATTCCTTCCCTGCCATCACGGACTCTCCTCTAGAACTATAAACCCAAATAAACTCCTTCATCCATAAGATACTCTGGGTTGTGGTGCTTTACCGTGCACGGCAATAGAAAAGCAATTGGTACACTTGCCAACACTTGCTATTATTTATCTTTTTTAATAAATCAGCTACAGGATGGGAAAGGGTATTGCCTTGTAGGGTTCATCTGCATTACTGTAGTTTGCATCACCAGTAATTTTTGGCATCTTTCAGTATGTTCAGTGTCCATTCACAAAATTCTTTGTTGAGAGCTATCTTCAGGGAAAATGTTCTTATTGGTAAATCTGATGGATAAAAGATGGTAAGGATTGTTATTAGGAGATTAACACTTCAATAAGAGAATCCAAGGAAATTATTTAATTTTGTGATTATATATTATTTTATTTTATAAGAATATTAGAGGAAACAAGAATATATGCATAATTATATATGCATATTGGCATACAGAATTACGTATCTAAAGCACATATACATATGTTTGATTCCTTACTTTCTCAAAAATATTTGTGCTAATTGAAGATGATTTTGAACATGGGTACCTGTTCAGTCAGTCTTTGCCTGGGATAAAGCCATTGTGTTCAGATACACAGGACCTTAGGAGATACCAAATGAAGAAGACAGGCTAAATAATTTTGAGACAACCAACCCACTGTGGGCATTGCCACCCTTGGCAGGTGGTCCTGGGTGGTATAAGAAAGCTGGCTGAGCAAACCATAGAGAGCAAGTCAGTGAGCTGCATTCCTTCATGGCCTCTGCTTCAGTTCCTGCCTTGGCTTCCTTTGATGGGAGACTATCAACTCTAAGCTGAAGTCAACTCTTTCTTTCCCACATTGTTTTGGGTCATGGTGTTTATGAGAGCAGCAGAGAAGCAAGCTAGAACACGCGGTGGCTGATAGACGTGGTAAGAGTTATTACCACTGTGCTTTCGCTACTGTTGGCACACTGATTGACCCGTTTGGTGCTTGGCTGTGCTCACCAGGTTCATGCAGTGTGGAAAAGGAGGAAAAGCGGTTGTGCTCAGAGCTGGGCCCCCCACCTCTAGAGAGAGGTGATAGGAGGTCGGCTGGGCAAACGAGGTCAAGGTATTGGTGAGAGAACGAATGGCCAGGTAGGAGGAGAGGAGCTGGCTGTGCGAAAGCACACTTGGGCTGATAGGTGTGCTGGAGAAAACTCAGAGCAGGAGGTGATGGGAAGACAATAGAAAATTTAAGTGAAATATTTCAGAGGGGGAATGATCACATACAAAAATAGGTATTTTCTAGGGATATAATTTATCTACTTATGAGGATGATACCTAAACTGTCTAGGAAAATTCCTTATGACCTTGGAATCATCCCCTTCCCTGGAATAAGCAAGTGAAAGATCTGAGAGGCTAGAACAGAGTTCTGAGACCCCGTCAGTATGAGCTTGGACTTGTGATTGTGAACCAAATGCTGGACTTTTAGATGAATGAGGGGAGCATTTGGGAAACATGGTGGATAAAGATGAACACACTATAGCAGAGCAGGGAAGGAGAATGATCTAGAAGATATCTCAGGAATAAGACAGTTTATCCAGCCTTTCAGTCTTGACTTTGAGGTCTGTGGAGGAATGTACAGTCTTTCCTTGAGATGGAAAAGCAGGGAACACCCTGCCCTTGAGGGCCTGTCAGGCTTCCCTTCAGGCCAGGAAGGCCAAGGGCTCCTTCCAAGGGTGAGTATGGAGAGCCCCTGTGGTCCCTAAAGTAAGGGCTGTGAGGTTCTCACGGCAGCTGTGTAGTGGGGAGGAAAAGACAGTATGTGCACCTCAGATGGGGTTCACTTTCTTCTTTGGGGGTTTGTGTATAAATGGCATCAGTGATTACACGAGTTCAAGGAGGTATGTGATAGCAAGAATCTGTCCTTAAACATCATCTTCATGGTAACCCAAAACTTGCCTTAGGAAGAAATACTTTTCCTTGAAGATGAGATTTGTTGAAGTTGGATTTTGGTTTGCAATTTGGTAAGGTGTGGTATATCTGTGAACCTTAGCCCCTGAGTTCTGTGGGTGTCCTCTCCCCTCTCTGGCCCTGCAAACATGAGTGATAAACTAACTTGTGTTACCCAAACTTGAGCAATCTCAGTCAGCTTATTACCCACACCCCACTTCATTACCGATGCCTCAGTCTGTCTTACTATCTATCTTGACTCACCCATTACTGGACTGAACTCCCCTTTGGGCAGGAACTGTGCGTATTTAAATTCTTTCATATTCTGGGCACCTCTCAATGTGCTAGGCATGTGGTAGGTGCGGAATGGATTCATATTTGGTAAATCTGGGTATCCACATGGATTACACAGGTGCTGTCTCATCTGCCTATGGGGTGTCGATTGCCCCCTAGTCATTTGAGGATCCTTATCTACAATCTCTTTTGTAGCTTTGTCATCTCACAGGAGAGCTTGCAAAGCATTCTGGGGAAGAAAATCAAAAGGATCATCTGATTTTGACACCATCCCTGAATCCTTCCCCTCACTTCTTTCTTCATTTTTTTTAAAAATTCTGCCTCCAAAGTTTGTTCGAGTCAGCTTTGATACTACTCGATATTCTTTTCTGCTTGAAAAAAATCAGAAGCATATTATAATTTTGGTAGCTGGCTTCTTGTCTTATGTTGTATACTGAGATGAGTACATCTGGATTACTCCATTTAATTTGCACAACACTCTCCATGACTACTACTGTTATAACTCTGTTGTTATGGAAGGAAATCCAGGCACGTGAGTGTGGTGTGCCATGGAGTACATGAATAGCGGTGCTGAAATCTTTGCCAGAGGCTATTTGAGGCTAGGACCGATGCCCTAACACTAAACTTTTCTCCAAGTTCATGTCCCTAATTGTAAACTTTTCTAGAACTTCCTATTGTAGGACCCACTTCTGGTCTCCACACATTCAACAACCCCCACCCTCAAGTCACCTGTTTACCACAGGGTGCCCAGTCCCATGTCCCCTGGCTTCTTTGTTACTGTCAGTTGTCTCCATGATTCTTAGAGACAGCGTGCTCTCTGCTCCGTCCTGTGCTCTGTTCCTGGGTTCTTCAGGCAGAGGAGCACCCTGGATGGTTCTCCAACAAACTTTCTCTTTCTGGCTCTTTTCATTCAGGTGTCTCCACCATTTCCAGGCTTAGCTAATGAGGAGGACCATGTATTTGGGAAGAGTTTCTGACTTCCTTTTCATGTACATGGACTGGACTATTAGTTTGAGTTTGTTCATTTGCTAAGTAGCCATGAGATTACTTTGCTTAGCTAGAAGATTTCATGTGGCAAGCTATGAATATTCATGAGTCTTGAACCCTTCCTTCACAGACCTGTTGTATAAGTGGCTTTCTACAGCTTGGCATTCTGCATCCTTAGAGTCAACAACTGTGAGTGGAGAATCTTTGAGAAAAGTTGTGTCTTTTTTCATCATTATTGTTTAAGCAATATAGCCTAACAACTGTTTATGTAGCAGTCACACTGTATTAAACATTCTAAGTGCCACTTAAAGTATATGGGAGTATATGCATAGGTCATATGCAAATATAATCCCATCCTGTGTAGGGGACCTGAGAGCACCCTTGAGTCTTAGCATGTGTGGAACATTCTGGAACTAACCTCTGCAGTTTCTGAGAGGTGACTACAATGGATGCTGAGGGTACTTCTTGAAGCTTCTAACATGTGAGTCAAGGGAAGCTCAAGGTGAGACCTTCCATTGTTTACTTTATGATCAGTCCACATTAGCCATTTTTCTCTTCTCTTTCTTATTTATACTGAGGTTCAAGCACAGTCTTTAGTGAGACCTAGTTTAGAAAGTTGAAGCAAATCTCCTTTGAAATCTCCCAGAGTCCATGGACCCCACAATAGGTCTCTGTCCAACTCTGCCAACAAAAGGAAGGTTCTGTCTGCCTCCTGAGTTTCACACACAGCAACTGAATGCTTTTCTCTGTTTCTTTTTCTGCTTTTATTTGCATATGATAGTTACACTTAATAGTGACGTTCATGATGACATTTTCAAACTTGTACACAACATATTTTGATTATATTCACACTTCACTCCCCTCTCTTGTCCCCCTCAATCCTGCTGGTTTCTTCCCTCTTCTCAAACTACCCCCTTCTTTTCGGTTGTTAATAGCACACGCTCATTGTAGGAAACGTGGACATGTTCTGCAGAGGTGTCTGTCCTCCGCGAGTCTAAGTGAACTCTTTCGGAAAGTTTGTTTATGAAGTTCCCTTCATGCAGGTCTCTGCACCTCGTTCAAATCAGCAGACACTACACTGACGTGCAAAGTCAGGCTCCAGACTGTTTTCAGAGCAGCAACTGGGGGGCCTTGCTTGGGTTGAATTGTGCGGTGCAAGCTGTTCAGGAGGAGGTCAAAAGTGCAACCCAGAGCTCCCAGCCCAAAAAAGGCAGAGGGGGCCCCTGAAGGAGTGTGATCAGGCTGCCCCAGACTTCTCTCTCCGTGAGCCACACCATCTCCCGAAATAACATGTGTGGGTTAAAGCAATAAACAGCACTCAGATCTGGAATTCCAGACAGCCACAAACATATCAGCCTAAATGTAAAGTGGCACTGCTCACAGTACATCTATAATTACATCTTATTTTATTAGTTGCAAAGGGTAATTGCATCCAGAAAATTCCCGATGTAAATGTGTGCTGCAGAGACAGTGTGTGTTACTCTGAGAGACCAATGCTGTGGAGGAGTTGGAGCGATGCTGAGCGATCTCCTGGCACACGGCAGATGAAGGGACATCTGAACTGGAGGAGAGCAAGGACAGAACACCTACCAGCACTCAGGATGGCAGAATCTCTTGTGAACATTCATTAATTTCCCCATTCTCTGTTCCTGGGTGTGCTGAGGAAGGGCACGGCCTTGGGGAACACTCAGGGAGGCAGTTGTATGCTTGGAACTGATGCTAAGGCAGCTGGCTTGGGTACCACTGAGGCTTCCGCCAGCCCTGGAGCTCGCCGGGTCAAATGGATGATCTTAACTCTTCTGGTAGCCTCTTGCAGGATATCAAATGCCATTCTAGTGTCTACCTAAGCTACAGAGTAGAAATCCAATGGATAATTAAGCATTCTCTTTGAGTATCTACGAGATAGTGGAAATCGAACTCCATATCTGTGAACATTATAATTTTCTTGTGTTAGGATGCAGCTGAAATGTCATTATTGTGGTAGAAAATCACATTGAAGGAAAAAGGAGGAGACAGTGATTTGAATAGAAATGCCCAGCAAATGCTTATTGCCGATAATGGAACCATCCAGAAATGACTAGAGAGGCTGAGAGGTGACAGCAGGGTAGCATGCCCACTTCACCCTTGGCAGCTCTGTAGTGTTGCTTCTGTGGCCCCACAATTGACTTCCTAAAGGGCTTTGGGGACACACTTGTTTCATTCTTATTTGACTATTCCTTTAGGATATCTCTCTTGCCCTAAATCTCTGGACCGATTACTAGAGGGCCTTTTCTCTAGTTGAAATAGGGAGCCTTTCTGAGTCCTTCCACCACTGTGTAAAGGGAGCTGTAAAACAGTTGGAGATGGTCTCTTTAAAAATACCAGTAAATGCTGAAGGACATTATTAACCCCAACTCCTGTAAACATCTAGTGAGAAAGTGAGAAAAGAACATATTTTTCCCAGTCCCATATAATTTTCATTATGTAATAATGGATAAAACTAATATTTGGGGACCAAACAAACAGACAAACAAACTTTTTTAAGCCTTTTGGTGGCTTCTGTTCCTTCAACTTTAAAAGTTAATTCTTGGTTCACACACTCAGCCATCCATCCGTTTCCTTAGTATTTATAAAATGCCCACCATGGACCAGCCACTATGATAGTGTGCTCTGTATATACAAAGGAGATAGGGTCTCTGTCACTGGTGAAGATGGATTCATGAGTGGGAGTTGTGATGCTGTGTGTAGTGGAGACGAGAACAGGATGCCACGCAAAGATTGTACATAAGAGCACCACTTTACAAGACTCCTGGGAATGTTCAGAACAGATAATGAAACCCAAGCTGATGCTTGAAATATGGAGAAGGTTTCAGAAGTCTGATAAGGCCCAGACGAATGAAAAAACAATGTTCATTAGATTTGATAATAAGAGGCTCTTTATGTCATCAGCTGCAATTTCAGTGGAGTGCTGGACACAGAAGCCAGACTGCAGCTGGCTGGTAAATGACCAGAGAGTGAGTGGGGATGAAAGCGTGGAGACAGGCTGGAGGCTGGCTTCGCGTAGTCTTGAGGTTAAAGGAAGTCTTTGAATTTTAATTTAAACACATTTTTATAAGGCTTTAAAACTCTGTGCGGAGTTCCAACAGCAAAGAAAAGGATGACAGGTCATGGCAGGTGGGAGGGAGCTGGACAGGAGACAAGGGTTCACATGAGTAAGCTGGTCATTCACAGAGGGCGGGAGTCACCTAGGAGAGTAGGCTAGGGCGAGCCTGATCTGTAGAGCTACATTTTTGTTTTGTGGCCCATTTGGGATAAAGGAGACACCCTCCTTCCAGTCTGGAAGCCCTTCAGTCAGGATGTAAGGCAAGCATCCTGTGCTGTGGTGCCAGTGAAGGGTGACAGACAGGGACTCCAGAAGCCTGCTAAGTCCACATTCTTCTAAGTGGGCAGCTGCTGTTTGGCTCCATGTTTATTAAGGAAAAATGTGGACTCAGTGCTTCTGGATCAAATAACACAACGAGCAAATCCAAACCACCCAGAATCTGGATTTTTATGTGAAATTCCCCAAGTTTGAAATATTGGAGAATATTAAAGACAAGTCAACGGCTAGGGAACATGCTTGTGAGCCCCCTCCCCTAATGAAGGAGCATTGTCACTTAACAGCCTGTAGGGGAGGGAGGATCAGTTGTCTTTAAGGCAAGGTTGGCCACACTCTAGTGGATGGTCCCAAACCCAGGAGTATATGGGTAGCATAAATAGGAGCTGAAGGATTATTTAAAAAATTAAAAGGAGGGGTGAAGTGGTGGAGGTGGATTTGGGAGGAGTTAGGGGGAAGTGTAGAAGGTAAATATGATCAAAATACATAATATGCAATCTTCAGAGAATTAATAAATGTATTAAGCAACAAATACATAAACATGAAATCCAAGACCAAAAGTATCCTTAACATCATAACCAAAAATTTTATAAATATTCCAGAAAATGCAGGCTCTTATTCTTAGTCCTTCTCAGTTCCTCATCGATAGTCAAGAAACTGGAATTATTGCCTTCATTCTTTGGACTTGAAAAAACAAACAAGACAAAGAACAGCTCCATAAGAATTATGTCTGTGGGCCCTGTCAAGCTCCTGGACACCAACTTGCCACGTCTGATTTAGAATATCTCTTTTCAGGACTAGATGTTCCTTTTCATCCTTCAACCCCGTCCCTTTTGGACGACCACAGAGAAAAATGTTAACATGGAAAGCAGCACGGAACGCTGAAGAGAGAAGCCCAATAATGCGTTTAGTCTTTCCAAATCGGGTTACAGGCTGCACCCTGCCAGAACTTTCATTTTAGCAAGCTGATTCTCTTGTGTCCGTGTGTAATCATGGAGTTTTCTTCGCTCACTTCCAAGTTTTCTGAAGTGTTGTGTTGCTCTGGAGACCAGAATGGACTTAATCACTGCTTATTAATAAAAATCGAGTAAACAACAGTAACTTAAAAAAAATGGGTCCTTGTGCCGTACGATAGGCCTGAAAAATAATTGCACGTACAAACACGGAAGACGACCACACGTGCCACAGGAAAGAGCACGTCTGTAATTTAGTCCTTGCTGGCCTAGGACGATTAGTCATTTGTTTGTGGGACAGTAAGGATGGGTGTACACGAAAACCAGAGAAGATGCATGTATAAACCTTGCAGTAAGGAGGGTTCACTTCAGAGGGCAGATGAATTATGCTCCTAACATGCAGTTGGAAACATTGGGGGGCTCCTCAGCCAGCACACTGGCTGCTAGGCTGTGCCATGGAGTTTCTGATGTAGTAAGCTTGGGAACAAATTCCTAGGTTGTATGGACGCTACCTGTCTGGGAATACCCTCTGAAAAACAACGGTTCTGAAATGTTTCCAGACTTTCCTGTGTCTCTGTTCAGACCATATTACATACACATTTTTATTTAAATTCACCATATTTTTTTAATGCAAAATGTTGACCCATGTTCTGGACCACTGGACCAAAGATCTGGCAATACTTGGATGAAAACAGGAGATGCGTTGTCTCCGTAGAGAGATGGTCCAGGTTGTCTGTTCTCCATTGGCTGCTGCTCTTTCATCTGGGCGGGACTGGGATGTGTTCCCTCAGTGACACCAGCATCTTGGTTGTTGAGCTGTAGACTCTCAGCTCCACACTTTGGTTGCCAGAACTGCAAACGCCTTTCCGCTTGGCTTTTCCTGTTGGCGCATTGCTAGGTTCTGCCAGTAGAGGGCAGTAAAGGAGCCTGTCGGAATGGAGAAGGAAGGGCCATCTCTATTCCTTCATATCTACTTCCGGTCTCCTTTTTCCCAAGACCGTTGCCCCAGAAAGTGATTATTCATGTTGGCAGTGTCTTCCTGTGCTGCCAGAATCGGCTTCATGACGTGCCCCCCCCCCCCCCGGGTTATAGTGTAGATCTAGGCAGCGGATGCTGTGTCTCAAAAATCAGTGTCTACCTTCACAGGCCCCTCCCTCCTGGTGCTGGGGCCACCATTATCTGGGCCGCACATTTCCTGAGGGTCTGGGTCTTGATTCTGTGGTGTCTCTATTACAGGCTTCCAAGTTCTAATTCTAAAATAATTCCAGTTGCTTCTCTGTGTTCCTACAACCCGAGGAGTGGTGACTGTGTCCTTCGGTGACTGCTACCTCAGAGCTCTCCTTCGCTTTTCAGCATCTGTTTAGAGAACTCCTGTTCTAATCTCTCTCCGATAAAAGAGCAACCAGTGCATTCACTTTTCTGATGTCTGTCTTTCTGTCATGCTGGGCTGGACTTCATGCCACAATCCTCAAACTCTAGAATATGGATAATAGGTGCTTTAAAAACCACAAAGAAGTACGTGACTCCTCCTCCATGCTATAGCTGTAATTACATGGAATGCTTAAAGTAGGTTTCCTAAACAGGCAGATCCCTGGGTCCCACCTCTAGACTTATTACATCTTAAACAAGCTTTCTAGATGAGTTTCTGTGACTGATGATGGCTAATTTTTCTTTAACAATTATTTTTAATTACTATTTGTGTGTGTGTGTGTGTGTGTGTGTGTGTGTGTGCGTGCACATGCCACACCATTGTATGTAGAGGTCACAGGACAATAGGAATTGGTTGATGTGGATTAAACTCAGACCATCAGGTAGGCCCTTTTATCCACTGGGCCTTTCGCTCTCTCTCTCCTCTCTCTCTCTCTCTCTCTCTCTCTCTCTCTCTCTCTCTCTCTCTC